>PYHW01009979.1:665326-681469 GCA_013186435.1 Turdus rufiventris
GTCTAAGGCAACAACATTTACCACCTACTTCTTCTTCCTTCTAAAAATCTTAACAGTTCAAGTGCTAAGAAAGTAAGTTTCTAGATAAATTTATTAAAGTCTTGGAACAAGCTGTTCACACATTAGATTCCATGGACTTTCAAAAAGCTCTTAATTAAATTTTAATTTTCCTTAACAGTCTCGAAAGAAGTGTCTTCATCTGACCCATCATCTTTTCTTTTAATCACAAAACCATCAAAATTGGAAGAGAGCTGCATGGTCAACTAGTCCAACAGTCAATCCAGCACCATCATAATTATCCCTAAAACAAGTACCTCATCCAAATGCTTGCTGGGCAATTTATTCCAATGCCTTTCCACTCTTTCAGTGGTAATTTTTTTTTTTTTTTTCCTAATAGCTAATCTGAAGCACCCCTAGCAAGGGAAAGTTTCTGATGAAGAGCCATTTTTGCTGATACAGAAGATTATGTCCTTTTCTATTTGCTGCATTTTTGAAATACTGGCATTATATTGAGTTTTCTTTGCAATAAAACAGAACAAATCATATTTTTATTTAATTTCATTTTAGGATTGAGTTATTCTTCACAAGGCATTTTTTTTTAAACTGATGTTCCTTTGTCTCACTATATATTTTATTACCTGTTTCATTAATTTAAACATGACTTTCCTTTAGTTCAGAATCTTTGTACAGAGATCAAGCTTGTTTGGGCCCTAAGCAAGTGTTCTTGAAAACAAAAATGCATAGATCATCCATTTCCCAGATCTCATGTGTTCATAAAGCAAGACAGATATGGAAGCAGCAATGTCCGAGCAAAGCACTGTCTTTCAGACTTATCCACTGGTACTGAACTCAGAATAAATTTGATGCAATGCAGACTGAAATCCAATAATCCAGGCTGCAGTGATTCCTGCTTTCTAGCTCGATTTTTTTTTACAGCAGCTTCTTTGTCAATCCTCCTAGTTATTTAATCACAACAATCTGTGAATCCTCTAATCTTCTTTACACTACTCTCTAAGGAGAAGTCTGTCTCAATGCTGAACACATGGAACTCTCACTGAGGTACCAAATTAAAATGTGAATAAGATTTTATTTTAATTAAAAATTCTGCAGTAGGAACTGTAAAAGTAGTAGAAGGAAAGTAGTATGAATATTGAAAGTATCAATCAGCTATGAAAAAATCACTTTTCCTTAAGATAACTGGTGATATAAAGTTGTTTAATTTCACTAACTCTTTATATCATGTGAAAAATAATCATACAACCATAAAGCTGTAGAGAAGTTTGAGATACCCTGTCCTCACAGCTCAAAGTAGCATGATGTACACCTGAAAGATTCTTATCTAATATTTTCTTAAATATGTCTAGTCATGGCTATTCCATAGTCTTCCTAATGAATTTATTTCTGTGCTTCACTAGCTTCATTTTACAATTTCTTTTTCCTCAACATAAATCTCATCTTGTACAATTTGTCCTATGCATTTTACATTTGAGCATGGGATGAAATATATTGTACTATATTGTACCTTCTCTTTAATCTCACTTTTGGGTGATTTGCACATTTAAATTTTCAATTTTTTTTTTTTCCAAACAGAAAGGATTTGGTACAAGGGTAATGATTGTATGATGACTAAGAATGTTAGTTAGTTCTATAATTTTCAGTGTGTTTTTCCAAACTTCATGCCATGGGCCATTGTTGCCTATGGTAATTAGATAAAATTACCTTGGTGTGACCATCTTTGTTGCAAATCTACCTTCATTAGGGTAAGCTGTTAAACAGCAACCTCTGTAGGAACTCACTACATATACCTTTCCCAGGATCACAAAGAAACTCTGAAAGAAAGACTCCTCATCACACTTCTTCTCCTGTGTATCATTTACCCAGGGTACTGGATAAAACAGGGCTGCCAGGTGTGTTTGACTTCTCATCTGACCCTCATATCTCCACCTGTCACTGTTTCCTCTGTTCCTCTCTTGGGCTGTACAACATGGGATGTTTTCATCCTAAATTGTTAAGATTTAGAAAAAGAGTAAATAACTGGAGACAGGGTGTTTTAATAAGGTATGTTGGACAAGATTAAACATAGACATGAATACTCGTCCAGAGGTAATAATCAGTTTTCTTTTACTAAATGATAAGTGTTATGTCTTAGATTTATATGCCTCCCTGATTATCAAGAAAGGCCCTGAAATATTTGTAAATGTTTGGTACAAACATGAATTAAATACAAATGTAACTTAAATATAAATTTAAATATACTATTTAAATATAAATAGTAGTGTACCTGTCACAATGCTCATTGCTTTGCTTTTTCCCCCCAAAATAATTCAACATATAATAGCAGAGATAAAATTTTGAATAAATTATAATTGCTCCCTTTACAAAAAGGTTTTTTCTTACTTTAAAAAATATTAAGACAATGGAGGATTTATACGAAATACACAGAAATAGCTTTTAATCAAATAAATCAATCAGCAGCAAATTATAACAAATTATACCCTTATTTTTTTACATGTTCAAAAAAACCCATTTTTTTCCCATTGATACTGTTAGCAATAAATATATATATGAATATTTTGAGTACATGATTTGAAATAATGCAAGGGTAAAAAGCCCAGCATTTCAGTCTGTATAATGAAATTCCTATCCTTTCCTCACTTCATTTACTCTGCAATGAAAAACTTCTGAATCCACTACTTTTTAATTTCAGGCTACCTACTTGATTGCCATGCAGAGTGAGTGAAATTAAATAGCAAGGGTAACTGCATCCTGCAGATCGGATAGAATTTAAAAGCTCTGGGAAAATACATCTCAGCAAAGATTACAGCAAGTTTAATCCATTTTGGTACAGACTGCACATCAACACCTTTCTATTTAATTTTCAGATTTTCAGTGTAGTCATTTCAGAAATTCAAGTCCAGGAAGTAGAAGTGACAGGCTCTGAAAAAAAGGCCTAAGCAGAAGGAATATAAGCACTAAGAAAAGCATTTTTATTTTTTAACACATTAATATCTTTTCAGTCAGGCTTAATAAATATACTACATGCATTTTATCTGTTTACAAATTCAAGTACTGCAGTGATTAGCTGGAAACAACTAAGGAAATGTATTAGCCTCCCCATAAAATGTACTTGTAACTGTGTTTAAACCAGGATTTTTTGTAAGGCCCAGCATTGGCCTTGTTTTACTACATCTAAATTTGATTGGAGTTTATTGCCATGAGTATCATTTTCGTACATCCCTGGTGCTCCTACAGTAATCAAGGCTTTCTAGAGACTCTGCAGAGTGTTGATACTGGGTCTGTTTCTCAGCACTAATGTGCTGAGATTTTGTACTTGTGGTAGAACATAGTTTCTCTAAGGTGCATCTACTCAGTGAATTGATGTGTTGTAACTAGGGGATGGCAAGCACTAATAAGCACAGCAATTTTCTTGTTTGAGGTTATTGAGGTAAATGAAGCGCATTACTCACTAAGAACATGCTACCAGCAGGAGTTCTCTTTATTAACCTGGCTATGCACCACATAGCAAATTGCCTCTTAATCTTTGTTTTGTTTTCTTTTCTTGCTATTAGCCAAATTAAAGAGGAAAAAGATCTTCTTTATGGAAGGACTGGTAGAGTCTATTAAGTAATAGGATGTAGCTATGAGGAAGGCAAACCACAAGCATGAAGTTCAGTTTGCCTGAGCCACCCATGGTCATATGGACTTTTGCAGTACTGAAGTTCACTTTTTTGAAAATGTTGAAAGCTGTGTTTCTTCATTTGAAAAAACTGAATCAGACAAGTACTCTTTCTGTGTGGGAATGCTATTTTTTATTAATTAAATATTTTATTAAAATTTTCTTTAATGCATTTTATATTTTATTTTTTTTATTTTGTTTGTAATAGCTAGATTCTGAAGATGACATATCAGATAAAATATTTTGTTCCTCTAAACATAATTGAGAATGTTAAGATTTTGAGATGAAATCGAAAAGCATAGGAAGTCCCAGTTACCTACTGCAATTTTTCCCTTTCTATTGTCTTGAATATTTAGCCTGCAAATATGGATTATTATTTTTTGCAGTATTTTGCACAGCAGAGTTTGGATCTTTGACTGGTTTCAGCATACTGCCTTGGTATAAATAGTACAATGTAATCTCTTTGGTAATCTGGGAAGAATACTCTTACAAATTTGACAGGGTTTAAAGGCTTTTAAAAGACACAGAGGAGAGAAGAGGTCATAGAAACTCTTTGTCCCCCTCCATTTTCTCTGACCTCTACTCTCAGATGCTTTGTTTCCTTCTTCCATACTCTATCTTTTCCAGGACTTGATGCTACTTCTTTGTCTCATACATTGAAGCTTTGTGCTAGTTTCTTGTTAATAAGACTCCCCTGTCTTCTATTAGAGTGCAAATGAGGTGCCAAGTGTTCTGCTGCCTTATTTCTGCTGTGAAGAGACAGGGTAGTCTTAGCACATCCTTCTAGGGGTTATTATTGCTCAGCAAATAGCTATCAATGAAAATTGCCTGTTGCTCTGTTGCATTATCAATAAAGATGGAGGGGAGAAAAAAATATATTGGCAGACAGAACCAATTTGTGTGCAATTCTATTCAAACCATTAGGAAACAGATATTCAATGTCACTAGGCTGTTTTTCAGTGCTTGGTGCATCATCCATACTTGTGGGTTTCTTCTTTCAGGCATAGTGTTTGGGTGGTTGAGAACAGTGCTGTGTCTCTCCACTCTTTATTAATGTCCATCATCGTGTACTGGAGTATTTAAAAAATTAGGATGTGCTGAGAGGGCAAGGCAGATTGTTTTTTTATTTTTGGGGTTTTTTTTGTGGATAAACAGTTTCTGTGGGAATTTTTAGAAACATATGCAGTATTTGTCAAAATTGTTATTCACCTAGCAAGAAAAAAAAATAAAAAATTGCTCTTTTAGAGGAAATTAAAAAAATTCCTGTTCCAAACAGTAAAATTGCCTTCCTTCTCTCTTCCTTATTCTAGGTATCTGAGCTTGCACAGATGCATTATAAAAAATTAAATGTCACAGTAAAAGCAGATAAGGTGAAAACTTTTCTATTAGCATTTCCATGAAAGTTGATGAGCTCTGTATGTACATGATTTGTGAAAAAAATATATATCCATGAGTCTTATTTCATTACTCAGAATCAATGGGCATACTGATAGTTTCTTGCAAATCAGGTGACTTATGATTGAACTTTGACTCTTGAAAGATAATTAGCATAAGAAAATAGTCTGCATAAATTAATTGCCCTAGGACTCCCAGCAGGACCCACAGTCCATGCCCATGGGCCTTTGTTGTCCACTTCAGGTCAGGCCTTGGTCACTGCCTGAGCTGTGTCCAGGTGTGTGTATCTCCAGTTCTGTCCCTGGTCCTGTCTCCTAGACAGACTTTGGACCTATCTTGTAGCCTTGTCTCCAGCCCTGTCTCTGACCCTTTCTTCTTTGCTCCTGACTGGTCTCCCTGGATGGACTACTAACCTGGTCCATCACTTTGCCTTGCTGATGGAGCCTGTTGCTAGGATCTTGCTCTGTTTGCTGTGTTCAGACTCTGTGAGGCTGAATCTTGTTGTTAAGGACACTGCTTGTGCTGTGCTTGGCTCCCACCTCCTCTTCTCTCAGTGAGCCCTTTCTGCATCTTGAAATCTGTCTGGGCAAAGTCTGAAATTCCAGTTGAGAAAATTCTACCAGTATTTTGCCAATTTTAATTTCCATAACAATATCATAGAATCATAGAATTGTTTGATTTACAAGATACTTTAAAGATCATTTATTCTATGCCATCTGCTTTGGGCAGGGACATTGTCCATTAGATCAAGAGCTCAGAGTCACGTCCAGCCTGACCTTGAACAACTCCCAACAATGGGGCATCCACATCTTCTCTAGTAAACCAGTGTCTCACTACTCTCATCACAAAAAAAATTTCATACCCATATCTAGCCTAAATCTCCCCTCCTTAAAATCATTACCCCTTGTAGAACTACAAGAACAATCACAATTCGCTAAGCCTTTCCTCATAGGAGAGATGCTTCATCTCTCTGATTTTTTTTTTGTGTCTCTCTCTGGATCAGGTCAATGTCTTTCCTGTGCTGAGAGTTCCAGAGCTGGATCCAGCACTTCAGGTGGAATCTCAGCAGAATGGAGTAGATGAGGGTGAATCACCTCCCTTGACCTGCTGGCCACACTTCTCTTGATGCAGCCCAGGATACCGCTGGGTCTCTGAGTTTTGAGCACACGTTGCCATCCCACGGCTAATTTTTCATTCACCAATATGTCTCCCAGTCCTTCCCTGCAGGTCTGCTCTCAATCTGTTCTTCATGCAGCCTGTATGGATGCTGGTGATTAGTGTGACCCATGCACAGAACATTACCCTTGGTCTTTTTGAACCCCATGAGGTTTGTGTAGGCCCATCTCTCAAGCCTGCCAAGGAATGGATGGCAACCATTCCCTCCATTTTGTTGACTGCACCACACAGTTATGTTACCCAAGGGATAGCACCTGTTACTAATCTCTATTTGAGCAGTATCCAAGTAGGGATTAAACAGTGTCAGAGAAAACTCCTGGGCAATGGGACTCTTAGCTGACTATCCTGACTGTCCTAACAGTCCTTGATCTGGCTTTGGCTAATAAAACTAGCACTTTTCCAAATAACTTCCAGGTATGGAAATAACTAGAAATTAACAGTGACCAAACTTTTCAGGAGGTATTTTGAATTGCTCTGGTTCGCCTTGGTGGTAGACAGTGGTTTGAGCATGTTTCATTTACTGCTACTTTTCTAGATCACATATATCTATTTGACTAAATTTCTCAGCTTTTCTCAAGGTGATAAAGGCAGTTGATTTCCCTAAAAATATTCTAATGAGCAAATTTGAACACATAGATTCAATAAGGCAGTAACCTTGATGAGGAATGGTGTCTAAATGCACTTCCATGAACCTTAAGAAGCAATTAATTAAATTTTCTCAAATGCACATTTTAAAAACCATTTGCCTTCCAGCTCTGACAACCATACAATAGTTTCACACCAGTGCAATGACATCAGTGCCCTGACTTCCAGACTCCACTGCAGAATTTAGTGGGTAACTGTTTTGGCAATAGAATTTACCAAATATTTACTGTATTTTTAGAAGCTGTTGCTCAAATTAGACTGACAATGTATATCTGGATAGACATGTGACACTGAGTCAGAACACCTCTAAGAAAGCAATATTTAATGTAAATATTTTTAATTTCCTTTTAACATACATATTTTGTTTCTACTAATAAGCAACATACCATTTTGTTTTATAAGCACATAGCAATTCTGTTAACCATGGTTACAAGATTTACCAGTGGAACTGCAAGCATTGAATAACATATTGTATGATGACAAGAAAAGGAGATCCTTATCCAAGTTTTCATTTTTGACCTACTGATTCACACTGAAGTGACTAAGTTATTTATAACTTTCCATTCTTTCTAGTCAGAGCTATTTTTAATTGCATCTATTATTTTATAGAGGCATGTGCAGTAGCATTTTGCTTGATTAATTCCAGACACAAAGTTTGTCTTAGTAAAGGGGAAGAAATAGGTAATCATCTCTAAAATTAACTGCATGTCAGGGAAAGACTTTTTCTTTGTTTCATTAGGATAATCAAAACAATATAAGGCCAAGACAAGCAGGATGAGTTTCTACCCTGTTTTGTATTCAGTGTATCTGTTTTTCTCCACTCAAAATGATTTAAAAAAGCAGAAACTTCATGATGCATAGCAATAGGCCATTTGAGAGTAAAGACTTGGAGCTGACTGACGAGATAACAGCTCTGCATGAAAGGATCTGGGGGTCCTGGTGGACAACAAATTGAACATGAATCCACAGTGTGTCCTTGCAAGCAATGAGGGCTAACTACACATTCTGGTTTAGGAAGAACACCAGAGGTGCACAGCAAGAGTGTGAGAAGCAAAGTAAGCCAGTTAAAGCAAAGGAAACATTAATTCTATTTAATTTTCCTAATAAAGGTGGTCAAAGGATAGACCAGATTGACCAGAGAAACTATTATGGAAACTCCATTCTTGATGATACAGACTCACAATTATACTGAAAAAAGTTTTGAGTTCCTTGATCTAACCTCGGAATTGAGTCTGACCTCTAAATATTTTCATCAGGAGTTTGGACCTCATTCTTTCTGTAGGAGCTGTTTTATCAAGACCTTTGTTTTCCACAGTGACACAGACAGGCATCAAGTGCACACTCAGCAAGTTTGCAGATGACACCAAGCTGGGGTGGTGTCATTGCAGGCCTAAAGGGGAGCCAAAAACATGATCAGAGGTCTGAAGCATCTTTCTGTGAGGAAAGGCTGAGACAGTTGAGGTTTTTCAGCCTAGGGAAGAGAAGGCTTCAGGGAGACCTTACTGGTAGCCTTTTAGTATTGGAAGGGGGCTGTAAAATAGATGTCGGTAAACATTTTAGCAGGGGTTATGATATGACAAAGTTTTAAACTTTGAGAGGGCAGACTTAGATTAGATATAAGGAAGAAAATTTTTATAGTGTGAGTAGTGGAGCACTGGCACCTGTTATGCAGAGAGGTGGTGGGTGCCCCATCCCTGGAAACATTCAAGGTCGGCTGGGATGTGGCTTTGAGCAACCTGATCCACTTACAGCTGTCACTGCTTATTGCAGAGGGGTTGGACTTGGTTGGACATAAATGCTGGACCTTTAAAGCTCCCTTCCAACGCAAAGAATTTTATTTTTCCATGAATCTGTGAATCTCTGCTTCTGAAATGACTGCAGACTATTTGGAGTTTATTTTTTCTAGACTTCATATTTATTTCTATTTTCAGAAAATATTCACTGCAGATTTTACAAAGGTTGAATGACCCTAGG
Organism: Turdus rufiventris; assembly: GCA_013186435.1. Taxonomy (NCBI): domain Eukaryota; kingdom Metazoa; phylum Chordata; class Aves; order Passeriformes; family Turdidae; genus Turdus; species Turdus rufiventris. The sequence continues at coordinate 674,193 of PYHW01009979.1, forward strand.
TATTCCCCTGGAAGGATATTACTGTTTCATTGATTTGTCTCTTCTCAGGCACAGATAGTACTAATCTTATTGTGAAGGCTAATGCTAATTTAAAGGTATAACTAAAAAAAAAAAAAGTGCAGGGTAAAAACTTTCAAATCAGAATGATGTGACAAACATTCTAGGTTCAAGGCAGCATTTCTTCTTTGCTAAGATATAGTAATAATTGAGCAGCAGCATGGCTAAAATTAGCATATAACTGTAGTTGAGCAAATCCTTTTCCTCATTTCTGCAATTTAGGATGATGTACATAAAACAGGCAATCAAAAGCACATAATAAATGAATGCTACCTTAAAATTTAAATAAAGCTCTTCCAATCCTTACAGGATGGACTTTTAAAGAACTGATATATGGCACACAGAAGTGTTATGTCTGGATGCCAGGTAAAAGCTTCAAAATTTTTAATTCAATTTACTCACTTAGAATCTTACCCATCTTTTGGTTCATGCTCTTCCTGTTGATTTGTCTTAGCTGGTTCAGTTGAATTTTCTGGTTTTGAAGGCTCGGGTGCTTTTGCTGATTCTGTATCTAGAAAAAAATTTTTGAAATTTAATTTTTAAAGAATTATAATGATACTTTTGAAGGAATGACAGTCTGTCTGACTTTATTTTTTCAATAGAAAAAGCACTAAAAGATATAAATTCTGAGACCTAACCTTCTTAAAACATCCAGCATAAATCTATTTAAGTGCCAACTGTACACAGCATCTTTATGATAAGTACACCTTTTAGAATATGTAATTTACTTGTGGTTTTTAACTAGATTCATCAGTAGCCAGATCAACAATGGTCAATTCAGAGCTCTTCTGTATTTATGAGGGATGAGAAGTCATGCAGCAAGACAGAGGACAGATAGATCTGTCTAGAAATGCCTTGTGAAATACAGGAAGAAAAATGAAGAGTAGCTAATTTTCTTATGAAAAGAAATGCTAATAAAATTATCTATACTTCAGTGTTTGTACTGCATCAAAGATGTTGTTGCTGCAACAGTTACTGCCATGACAATCCTGTTCTTTATAAATTATGATTGAAATATATGATTATGGCTGCATGTTGTACTTTGTCTAGTCTATTTCTTCATTTCTGTTACTAGTAACTTTTTCAAAGTTATGTGGGAAGTCTAGAGTTTGCAGCAAATGGCGTGGTCTCATGTAATTTAAGTGGCCTTAAGTGATGCTTTCTTATACTTAGTCTCATATATTTTTTTAAACTTTTATGTTGAAAAATAATTTGATAGCTCTCATCAGCCTGACCCTTTGCATAATGGAGGAACAAGCTTAGCCTTCACAAACACTTTAAGTGATAGGATGATAGAGGAAAAAGCTTGTCAGCAGAGTATGGCAACAAATAAATCAGGAGCCTGTTATATGAGCTGTATTTTGAGTTTGAGACAGCTCAAAGAAAATCAAACTTTGAAGTTTTTAGATGGATCGTGTAAAATTACTTTTCTGTCATGACTAACAGCTACTAATATAAAAAGCAAAGTGTTTCCTGGGCTTCTTATTTTGTCTGTTCAAAAGCACATTTTAGTTCAGCTTAATCAGCAACTGACATAATCTTATTTAATTTTGAAGCCACAATACATTGTTTTATAGGGTTTCACAAAACATTTACTTTTATCTTCTTTTGCTTTGGTGGAAGCAGCATTTCCATCGGAACATCCACACGTATTGTCTATTTTATATTAATTAAATATATACGGTCAAATACTTCCTACTACTGCTGCTAACTTCTTAGTGACTTTTACAAAACTGTAGTCATTTTAAAATGCACCGATGCTTAAAAACTACTATATGATTGCACAATGATAGTGTAGTACTAATTATAGTTAATTTAGTTGCTATGTATATAATACAGTTGTAAATGTTACCACTCATTTCTGATGTTTATTACCAGGATTAATGTAAGAAATGTTGATTTAAAGAACATTTAATGTTGTTCTTTTTTGTTCCTTCAGTAGTGAAAAATAATCCTGAAAATCTGATTGGCGTGAACTATTGTGACCTGTTTTCCAATACTTGGCAGAAACACAGAAGAGAATTTGTTGCGGTAGACAAAAAGACAAAGATAAAGGAATACTTTGTATTTCTTCTCTTAACAACATATTTGATGATTGCTTGAAAACTTTGTGTAGCTGGATGTTTGTGCTCTGTGCTGGTATCAGCTGGGGTAGAATTAATTTTCTTCACAGTGGCTGGTGCTAGGGCTGCTTGGATTTGTGCTGAACACAGGGTTGATAATGTCAGGATGTTTTTGTTATTGCTGAACGGGGCTGACACAGAGCCAATGCCTTTTCTGCTTTTCACACTGCCATACTGGTTAGGAGACTGGGGATACATGGAAGATTGGGAAAGACATAGCTGGAACAGCTGATCCTAACTGACCAAAGGGATATTCCAGGCCATATGACAATTTATATACTGACCATACTCAATATATAAAGTGGGAGAAAGAAGTAAGAACGAAATTTGGAGTGATGGTATCTATCTTCCCAAGTAATGCATGATTGGAGCGCATGATTGGAGCACATGATTGGAACCCTGCTTTCCTGGACATGGCTGAACACCTACCTGTCAATGGGAAGTGAATCAATTCCTTGTTTTGCTTTGCTTGTGTACATGGCTTTTGCCTTCCCTAATAAACTGATAAAATATCTCAACCCACAAGTTTTCTAGCTTTTATCCTACCAATTCGCTCCTGGATTCTGCTGGTCAGGAAGTCAATGAGAGGCTTTGTGGGGTTGGTTGCTGGCTGGGGTTAAGCCACAAGATGCTTATGTGGTGAAATTAATTTAGCTAATATACAAACAATGTTGCCAATTTTAATGGTGCATGGAAACACTTGAGAGTAGACAGCATTGTTTGAAACAGGAAAAGCCGTATAAAGACGAGGGTAGAGTCTGCTAGTAAGAGGCAGAGTGACTAATGTTGGAATAATCTGCTCTTCTTAGCAGTGATGTACAGGCCTTAGAAACATAATTTTAAGCACTTAAAATCAGTGATTTTTTGGGACATTTCCTCTTTTGGCAAAGTATTAAATATTTCAAAATATGTTAGAAGTGTCAAATTGGCTTTTAATATTGCCTGCAAAGTAATATAGAGAGCAGGTTCTCTTGAATAGCTGGAGTAAAGACTGACTTTGCATTCGGAGAGATGGAATGGGAATAAGAGAACCAATATACAAACTCCATGTGATACTTCTGACATATTTAGTCATTTGCCTGATTGTCCTTGCCCCACAGAAATGTTCTTGAGCTATCCAAAATACCTAAAAATGGCTATTTGGTCACAAAGATCTCAAGAAAAAAAACCCCCATAGGAAATCTATGGGTGAAGGAGAGAAAAGAGTTCAGCTCTGACATTACAAAAGACACATCTTTGTGACTTTATAAGCATCATTTCTTGAACAAATGCAATGTGCAGAGGAAAAAAGTTCAGAAATCAGCAGCAGTGAAATAAAATGATCAATAAGTAGGTCCATCTTAACTCGACCCTCAGCTTCAGTGGCTAACAAAAGTATTAGTTATTTTCTATAAAGAAAGATTTTATGAAGAAGTTGAGTTTGTTTTCCTAGCATTTAGACCTGCCACTTATGTGAAAAATGAAGATCTGAGAGGAGTTAAAAGACTTCACATCAGCAAGAGTGGAAACAAACTGATTAAACATATTCAAGTCCTTGATAATCTCTAAAAAAATATTTTATGGGAATAATAGCTGCCTGTTTTCTGAGTGCCAGTGATGAGCATAAGGGCTAAGGCAACAAGAAATAAGATTTCAAAGTCTCTTTGGATTGGCAGGTTTAGTCCATTGGGCTACAGCTTATAAAATCACATACTTCCTTTGTATTTTTTGAAACAAAACCCCCTTATTTAACTCTGGATTTCCTGGTGCTAAGAGACAGGTTTTGTAAAGCTGCTCAAAATCAACTTAATAGTCAAATTCATAACAGGCCAAACTGAGGTTTTAGCTGCAAAAAATCACATTTAATTCAAATCATCCTCCTTAGAGTTTTATTCAGTTGTAGTCCATGCAGAGTTAGTTGGTGCCTAATTAACCAGAATTAGCCAAGGTTTTACAGCATAGGATTTTGGTACCTTCAATAAATGCATCTGCCTTATTTCTATCTCCAGGAAGTGAGACTGACCATATTCTGTATAACAGCTAGTGATCTCCTCTTGGCTCTGGGCCTTATTTATTTGCAATAGGGTCAAATACCTGTTGGGAGGATTTTATTTCCTCTTTTTAAAAGATTCAACAATTGCAGTACAAATACATACCGAAATAAAAGTCCATTCTTCCTGCATGGTTACTGTTTTGATTAACTTCTTATTCTGCCACCCATGTTAAAGTCAGTTACATGCCCCCTGTTTCATTCTAACTTCTTGGATTCCGTGGGGTTTTGCATTCTCTTCTGCATGATGGCCCAGGGGCTAGGAAGGCCATGGAACTTCCTCCCACTCCTCTCTAGTCCTGGTTTTACCAAGTAGTTAGGCAACTCTATAGGAGTGTGAAAGATGTGGGTTTGAACTCCCTTTTTATGAAAGAGGCAAGGTGTAACATGTAGGCAAATATATGAGCGGGGACAGCTATCAACAGCTTCTGCTTTTACTGTTTTTTCTTAGAAGAAAGGTAACTGTTCCTCAAGTGCCTGAGCAGAAGGAGTCTGGAGTGAAGTTCCTTTTGAGCAGCTCTTCCTCTGTGGTGCTGCACTGCTTACTTGAGACACTTTCCAAAGTATCTAGGCTCTGAATATACTAAATATCACCAAACATTAACATGACAATCTCCCAGAAGGGATGTTCTGTCTACTTTATGATCTAGATGGCAATTGCAACATGTAAAAGTAGCTATGGTGGTTTTACTTTAGCTTTTCACTCAAGTCCTACCAAGAACAAAGTAATGTCAATATGCACTTTAGTAAAAGCTGAATAAAAGTGTGTGTGATTCTGGAAAACATCTTTGAGACACTTGTTGATTTAGTAGAAGATCAAAACCCAGAATACTGGAAACAGACTAGTTTCTAGTAAGGGAAAAATGTAAAGATAAGGATTGACTTCAGAGAAATACTAAAATGTAGTTGGAAAGACTCAAACTGGAATTATGTGTAGGAGGATGAAAGAAATTATAAAACAGAATGATAATGGAGTCACCAGCTAGCAGGTGGAGGCTGGAAGTGTCCTTCTAAAGAGCATAACCACCAAGAGAACTATTTGACAGCAGTGGGTAAAACACGGGAAGCATTTGTATAGCCATAAAGATATGGAAAGAGATAAATATGCAAAGAAATTATAGCAATCGAATTCAATATCACAGAGAATCTGTAATTAGGTGAATCACACTTTGTTAAGTACACAAAAAAAAGCAGGGAATAAATTAAAAAAAAATCCATTATGGAACGAACTGACTAAGCACAGAGAATTAATTACAGAGTGAACTAATTATGCAGAGAATTAATCACAAAGGAAGCTAGTGAGAGAGAGGGCAGCTGAGGAGGTGGAGATAGGGCAATGAGTAGCCAACAAAGAAGCCAAAAGTACCAGGTGCTCCTGACTGACTTAAGTGGCCAAGTTTTAATCAAACAGGCTCTAGTGATACCTCCTGCTGGATTCTCAAGTGTGCTAAGAATATTGTGCTGCTTTGTGAAGTACGTGGAGAAAGGGAGAAGGTAATGACTGGTTTTGGTCATATGACAAGAAAGGGGGTGAAGATAAGCTCTACTCAGTCTGTTGATTTGCATTTAGCACTAAGGAGCTGCAAACTGATTCTATGATTAAGGGTTTCACTGCTCTATTTTAGTTTGATTATGCCAGAGAAATTAACAAGAGGCCTTGGAAAGATTTTCTCTAATACACTTGAAGTTCTCCTTTTAGCTGATCTGCCTTAACTACTGTTGTTTGAGCCCTGGCTATGCTTTTAATGATTCTATCTAAATTTGTACATGCAGCATAAAATGTTTTCTCTAGTCTCTTTTCCTCTGCTTACCCACACAAATTCTCATTTTCTTCTTCCAGCAGATAACTACACAAAGTTCACAAAATTTTGCAGAAGTTTTATCTAGACCCTCCTGTGAGCTGCTTTAGACCAGACTCCATTTCTGTCCAGAGATAAAGAACTCCTTAGGTAGCTCAGATGACAGGAACTTATATTCTGGGTGGTGAAATTCATAAGCTTCTCCTGAGGTGTGGTCCCCATGTAAATTTTCTGGCTTGTACAGCCATTGCCTAACTCAATAACCTCAGTGTCTTGCAGCTGTCTGTATTTGAGACTTGAAGTACCTTTCAAAAAGCGATAGATTCAAAAATTCCCCCAAAAACCTTGGAGCCTAACTGTGTTATTATAACTTCCTGAAGTAACTAATGGTGCAGTTGCTACTATACCAACAATTATATTATATTTTAGAAGGGAAGAAAGTAGTTTATTATCCCAAAATATATCTTAATGAGTTATATTTACCTGTAAAATTAGATTAAGTTTTTAATGGAAACAAAAAGAATTTCTGTACAGGTACTTCATTCTGTCATGGATAGTATCTATGACTTAGTGTTGCTAAAATATCAAATATCAAATTTGGGTTTTTTTTCCATTGTTGCTGCAATAAATTCATGTCAGATTTTGTTTACCCTTGATTTCATGCTACAGCCATTATATAACAATAAAATTGCATTACATGCAGTTTGTTTAAAGTTTCATTATATGAAGAAAGAAATTGTGACACTTGCTATGATTACACAAACACAAGTAAGGATTATGAAAGTTTCCTTATAACATTTTTCTAGTTGCTCCACTCTTCTTAGTTATGTTTTTTATCACAGAATGCTGGATATTCCTCAGTCTGTTTTGCTTCTTCAGTGAAATGAACTGCTCTCTAAAGGAAAAGCAGGGATGAGGTGGCAGGGAAACTGCACGCTGTGTTCTTCTCCAGAACTGGAGGATGGAAAAGGAAAGGGCTGCACCACTCATGCTGTGAGAAAGGAAGAATGGGATATGGTCCAGCAGTAGTTGCTGCTTCACCCATCCTGAGCCCTTATTTTGGTAGTGGGTGTAAGCAACCATTTAGGCTCTGGTATACACAAAAGAGGCTTGGCTACTGGAGGTGGTGGAAGAGGAGGCCAGCACAGCCATGACCAGCTCCCTCTGTTTTCAAAAATCAGTTGCTTAGGGAAAAAGTTCCTTTTTTTTTACTGCCCTGAGTTCTATGGTCCTGTGTACTAGACCTGAATAACTCCTGAATGGAGATGG
>PYHW01009979.1:681527-702940 GCA_013186435.1 Turdus rufiventris
TTTTTTTACCCCTTAGGCTACTAAATACCTTTGTTTTAAGATTTCTAAGAACTCAAATCAAAGTAAAAAGAAAAAGAGTTTCCTAAACTATCTGATCAGAGGGGGCAAACTCATGAAGACAGTGTGTGCTTGAAAGCTTGTTGCCTTTTGTTATTTCTGGATACTGTTCCTATATTTGTACCAAATTATTGGCCCGCGGTCAATGGCAATTCAGAGAGCTTAATTTCTTCCGCAAATAAAAAATAAGAGCTCCTGCCAGAGCACTAGGAAGAACAACAGTTTAATTTACAATTCTATAGAGTATATATATACTGTCCAGCTAATCTTTCAGAACTCATAAATAGCTTATTACTGACCTTGTTGCTTTGGTACAGGCTCTGCTTTATTACTGGCCTCTGCTTTTTGTGGTTCATTTGTTGTTTTATTTTCATCCTTAAAAGAAAAAATACACAAGATTAGAAAGTGTAGGTTGTCATTGTTGAGAATGATAAGGGTGGTGGGATGTCTGCAACATTTCTGTAGGAGTTTGGTTAAGCTGCCACACACTGACCATTGCTCCTGGGTGTTCTGTGTGTTTCCAGATGGATTTGCCAAAGGAGTTGTGATGGATACTGAAATTAAAAACTGATATCATCACATCCTTGGTGCAAATCCAGCTGCTTAGCTTAGAGGTCTGCTGCTGCCTGTTTGCAGAGCTGGCTTGTTCAGTGCTGCCTCTCTCAAACCAGGGTGCATCTCTGAGTTAGTCATGATTCTGATTCTGCCTAAACCTCCTGTTGGGCTAACACACCCGGTATATTTTGACCTGCCTTACCACAATAACAGATCTCAATCTTTACAAAATCCTGAGATGGTATCAGCTTTCACTGCAAAAAATTTACTTCCTTCTGCTGAATTAGATATTGAACAAATCCTTGTGTACCTGTACCTTGATTCATCTCAGCTTTATCATGTGCAGCATGCTTATTAACAGAGAAGGATGTTTTGTTGTATCAGCAAATGGAAAAATCATTTGACATTAGGAGCTTTCAGGTTTTCATGCACCTCTTCCACTTTTTTTTTTTTTTCCTTTTTTTCCTATTTTTTCTTCTTTCCTAGGTCAGTGACCTTCTTTTTGTTTGTGTTTCTGAGAGTAAATTGTGGTTTGTTTTTTTTTTTCTTTTTTCTATGAAAATATTTGAATTTTCCTGTCTGTTTTATTATTTTATATATATATACATATATATATATATATATATATATATATATATGTATGTATATTAAAATTCCAATCAAAGTCTGTACATGCTTAAGGTTCTTGCATGATGTTTTGTTGTAAAGGTTGTTTTCTTTGTTTCAGGCTCCCTCCTAAAAGCACAAGTACATAAATTAGTGCATTAATTAATGTAGTAATGAGTTATCAGATATCATGTACTTTATTCTCTTTCTTCTTTACTCTTTAGATGGTGTCTCCTTGCAGGCAGGAAATGTCTTAATCCCTAATCCATCCAAGTGCCTCCATGTTAGCAGCGTTTTGAAGAGTGTAAGATAATGGTGATACAATCTGAATGCTGTGCCGATGTACGAAATTATTATTGCCAGAAGAGTACAGTAATTTCATGACCACAAGGCGCACCGGACTATAAGGCACATTTACGGGTTTGGGGAAAAATTTTAGTCAAAAGGGTGCGCCTTATAGTCGTGACATTACTGTAATCCTTGTCTGCAGCAAAATGTAAATATATCTTTTTGCTAGGTCAAATATATTTTAAAATATATATATATTTTTTTTTTTTTTTCTAGAACACTTTGCCAAATAAGATATCGGCCTGACAGAACTAAACTGTCGATATTCAGAATTTTTCTTCTTTTAAACCAGTATTTTTTTGACACAAGAATATTGAACTATAAAAGAAGCATGAACAATGCCTGTAGATCTGCAGTATGTAAAGGTTATAGAATATAGCCATTTTTGCCTTTTGTTTTTGTGGATGACAGTATGGAATCCCCACTTACCTAATTTTAACTTTATAATGCAGGAGTTTTGATTGTTTCAATAAACATGACTGATTAACAACTCAGGCTGTTACAAAAGAACCTCTTCCACCTCTTTAATTATTTGGTGAAACCATAAATTGTTGCCATTTTGTCTTGTAAAGTTTTATGTCAAGTTGGAAAAAACAAAAACTTTTTTGGGAAATTATGGGGAAAAGATAAAAATTCAAAGACAAGGAGACAAAGAGTACATATCCTTTTGCTTCAGTTTAAAATATTTCATTAATTAAATAGAAAAGAATTGATTAACTTTTACAGTGAAGAAATACTATATAAAAATATAGACTGTAGAGTAATATGACTTTATTTTTCCAAGAGGATTTACATTATCAAACCCAAGTTGAAAAAAGGCTTCTTTAAAAAGCTACTAAATTACTGTCTTTCCACTGGTTATCAGTAAGCAGGCTGATCCATACCTGCATGGCATTCTAATATTCAGAAAGGACACACTGACATTTCCTGCCAGAAGGAAACAAGATGCATAAAAATATATCATCATATGAAAAACAGCAGTACCTTTATCTCTAATGCTCCACTTGCAATGTTGATCACGACCTCTCATAAGACTGTACTATTTCAGGTTAGCTCTATTCAGAAAGCAGCTTTCAAAAGGAGAAAATTATACTTTCTTCATACAGAAAAGATGGTGAGGTGGAAGTGAATAAAGGCATTTATTTCACTTTGCTAAATAAAGATTGATACAATATTCAGTAAGTATATTTGAAATTCTAACCTTTGGCATTTACTTTCATAAATACCTTCTAAACAAAACTATATTATTAGCGAGTCTATAATAGACAAGAAAAACCATACCTGGCCTGTTGATGCCTTTGGTGGTGGAGGGGCAGCTTCATTCTTGTGATCTACTATCTCAGGTGCTAATTTTGGTCTAGAAAATACTGATTTTAGTTTTCTAAACATCTTACCTCTTCTGCTCCCCTGAAGCCACTATGACTCTTTACTGTGAACAGGTTTATAGCACATGTTTTCTTGCCATTAGTAATCAAGCCAATTAGACCGTTAATCAGATTTAGGTCTGATTAGTGCCTTAAAGAAATTTCTTGCACAGTCTATCTCAGCACCTTTAGTCATCATTAGCACTTTTTCTTTATATCTTGTAGAATAAATTATAAATAAGTTATTTTCTGTCTTGACAGTTATACCATATACGGTTCCACTTTTCATGCAAAAGTCAGAGGAAAGTGATTTTTTTTTCTTTTTAGAATAAACAGATGTCTAATCTTGTATATATTGGATATTAAGCATCTAATTTACGTTTAGATATAAGGTTTTAATTTGTTAGCATACCTGTAGTTTAACCAGGAAATGAAAATATTTAATTAATAAATAACCAACAATACAATACCCGATGTCTCAAAAGGTTTAATTTCTTTGCAGTCTTGTTCTTACTTTTGAGTGAAATGACAATAAAAGGTCTTCTCTTGGGGCTTGTTTCAGCAACTTTTTACCTTGTCTCATTCTTCTTATTTCAAAGCATTAAAAAAAAAAAAAAAAGTTATCTTTCGTTTTTTAATGAAATTGTCTTTAGTTTTTTAATTGCCTGTTTACAGGCAATACAAATTTTTCTTGTCTTAGCTAGAGTTTTTATGAGAATAAGTGTTAGGTGAGTGAATATCCTATAAATTAGTAAAATATACTTTATAACTGGAACATGGTATTAAGATTTTTATAGGCTTTGGGGCATCCTATATAAATCAGGTATGGTTTCACTTATAGGTAAATTCAGTTTCAAGTATCTCTAATGCCATGTAGATTAAGCTCCTGTTAGCGAGGACCACAAATTAATTGTCTTTTTCTAATCCTAAATTTCACTTTATGTATTACTAGTCTGTGCCTTTGCTTTGAGCTTTGAATTTGAGCTAACAACTTGCAATTGATTTATGCTGATCATCAAGGCATCAAGAAACCTACTTCTCTGAGCAATTCCTTAAATGACATATTCAGCAATTGCATTGAAGTATTGAAAATGTCCCTCCTTGGGGTTTATCATCTGGCAAGGATTGTTTTTAATCCTTACTCTACCATAGCAGTAACTGTAAGAATGAACAAACAATATTCGTTAGTTTACAGGATTTTTCCCTCCAATGACACTTATGACGCATATTATAGCTGTCCAGACTTCAATTTTGTAACTGGGAACCCCCCCGGGCATGATTGTTTCATAGTTAGATGCAGCAAGAGCTTAGAATCTCCCCTTTTTATTAGCCTTTATGCCGGATTTGCTTTAAAAGCAATGCAATTCTTGCTAATTTTTCACACTGGCTTTAAAATGAGGGTTTCAATGCATAAATTATAAATTAATATCTCAAGTATTTTCACTTATTTATGCAGGTCTGGACAATAGGTAGCTTATTTTCTTCTGGATGTGAATTTTTACGTCGCCTTCTAACAGAAGAAGCTTAGAAAACAAGTTTATTTTCCATTTCCTAAGTGAAACAGGTAGTTTTGTTCCTTGTTTATTAAAAATTGTAAAGTTCTGCATAAAAAACCATAATGCAATGAAAATATATAGTGTTTATATATAATCTCTCTTAGGAAAATATGCATCTCTCTTAAGAATTGCTGCAAAATTATGCCCATTCTTTTTCAAAAATGTGAAGCAATATGTTTAAATGCTTATTGTAAATATAATGTTTTTGCTGTATATATAAAATTTATAATTAAGAGGCATGTAAAAGGAATGTAGCAGACATTAAAAGGAAAGTGCCATTGGGAATACTTCCATACTATGGACATGTACAGTTAATGAATGTTATAGTTGCTTAGTCTGTGACTAGTTAAATTAATATTCAAAATCCCTTCACATTTTCTGATTTTGTAAATATAAGCAGATGACATCAAAACTTCTATTTTGATACCAATAGAGGTACAATTTCATGTCTGACCCTGGTAAAATGAATAATCTGCTTCAATGGATCCTTTTTCTTCTATGCGCTATTGCTATTTAGGTATTTTTACCACACTTTGAACATGCTAAAAGCTTTTCAAGGAATTGAATACTATGATGCACTGCTAAGTAAGAAGATTAAGTGTGCAGCAGAAAAGACGATAGACTGCGTGTAGTTAGCTTCTTACCTACATTGGCTTTGGCCAGGGCTTACCAGGTGCTTATTTATGGTAAACCCCTGAGGGTACAGAGATTTCAAGCCTGTCTCATAGATTCTCTAGCTACAGGAGGAGTATATCCTACATCTATTATTGATTTACCTCCTATCTCCTTTTTTTTTTCTTCAAGGAAATATTTATCTTCCAGTAAAAAATGTGACATATGAATTGGCTTTTCAAACTCTTTGTAAGATTTTTATTCAAAGGATTGTATTTTCAATTGTAAAGAGTTCTATTCTTAAGTCATAAGAATACACAAAAGGAAGCATGACTTCTTTTTCTGAGGAATTAGGAGAGTTGTTAACAGGAAGAGATTCCTTTTTTCAGGACTATTCTTTGAGGTAGTTTGGGTTTTGTTGGGTTTTTTTTTTGCCTGGAACTTGTAATGAAATGTTTGAAAGCACCTTGAGTGCAGATTTAACTCCCAATGTAGTTAATAGTCATAGAGTGAATTCCAAGAACTGATTTTCATTCCTCCAAAGGTAGTGTCTGTTGCTCCATTTGTTTGAATGTACAGATCAATAGCTATCACTTGGAATTTTTATTTTGTATTAAGTCATATGTAACATTTAAAAAGATCAATGCCTGGGTTTCACTTCTGTTCAGATATTCCCATGATGTAAAATGTGGTGTGCAGATGTTTTTCATAGGTATTTTTCTTCTGTTTCTCTTTGTGATTCAAGGATCTTGACATCTAAGAGTAGCACATCTTTCTTTAGAGTTCTGTAAAAGTAGCCAGACGAAAGCTGAATCTAGCAGTTTTCATAATTTTTGCTTCTTCACAGTGTAAGATTTGACAATTTTCACTATTTTTGTGGATTAATGAAAATTACAACAGTAATTCATCTGTCTTCCTTAATGCTGAGGTTTTTGTTAAAACACTTTGTTTATTTTTTCCTCTGATAAAAGTTGGTTTTGGAGCTCAGATTGTTAATATCTACTTATTGCCTTTTTTTTAAAACAGAGGTGATACTATCTTCTAACTAACTCTACCTTAATACAGAAAATTAATTCATGCTTTCACTGGAAATATGTCTCCTTAGGCATATTATCACAGTCATGGCCAGATGTATGCATTATAACTTTAGCACTTAGTGAGGTATCGCAAGAAATTACAAAGATTACTTACAGAATAATTCCTTCACCATTTTACGATATCTAACTTTTACACTGATCCATAAGGCTTTTCATACTTTGCAGTTTATGTGCTAGCACAAATCCTCTGCATCCTAGGTTTGAGGAAGATCTTATGGTCTGGAGAAATCTGAAAATACACAATAATCTTGATTGTTTTGGCCTTCAAGGAATGCAGACTTTTCTTTCAAATACAGTTTTATCTGTAAAATCCAATGATAGAATATATTCAGTTTACAAGGAAAGAGATTGGAGCACTTCTTTGGCAATATGCTGAAAAAAGACAGAATGTTGTTATTTCCTATTCCTTTTCACTTTCCTCTATATAAAATTGCTTAGTTAAGAGCCATATCTTAGAGACTCATTTTCTAGAGCCTGCTCCAGATCCTGACTAGCTTTGAATATGATCATAGAATCATGCTATAATGTGATGTGGGGGTTGTAGGAGGTGACAAAATTGACTGTCTGCCTGCGAAAATTATTATGGCTAATGCCACTTTTTGCTAGTGACCTCTTTTGATGAAAATGACATGTGAAAAAAAGGAGTGGGATTTAAGACAGAAGAAAAATGCAAACCTCCTTATGTTTAGTTACAACATTCTGAAGGCATAATAAATACTGAGGAAAGGTTCTTGTCTACTGTTTTTGCCTACTAGTAGAAGGTACACTTCTCTTAGTATATCTGGCTTTTTTTCTTTTTTCTTATTCTTTTTCTTTTTGGTATCTCTTTATCCCCTCAGAGCAAAGAAAAAAAAAAAAAAAGAAACCCCAAAAAACCGAAAGGCACCACAAATAGATATTTATGTCTGCATTTCTTACATGTCCTTATGGGGAGAAATTCTTCAGTAACATCATTGTCACTGCCTAAAATGTGACTGACTCATCACATGAGAAAGCTTTATCTGCTAAGGTAGTACTCAAAAGAGTCTCTTCCACTTAAATGAGTATCCAAAATTAGTCTCTGGACGTAGAGACAAAAAGCAACAGGCCCTTTAGAAAGGTAGCCACAAAATCTACTTGAAGGATTCTCAGCCAAAGCTACATCTGAAAGAATTAGGTGTCCTGCAGCCCCCCTAGGAAGACCACATAATCTCAAACCAGCAAGTTAGGGTCTCTTCAAATACCTTCATGAGTGAGCAGTATTTGTATATGTTTGGAATGTGTAAGAGGTCAAACTTGTGTCAGAAGCAAAGAAAACCTCAAAACCAGTGCTCTCATCCACATTCAGCCATTTAATAACCTTATACTGCTGAGGTCATAGTCCCCTTTCTTTTTCTATTTTTCATCTCCATGAAGAAGAATAGATTGCTGTAAAAGGAAATAAATTCTCTGCCACAACATTTAGATGGGAAATTGCCTGTATATCATCTGCTGGATATTTCCCAGGGGAAAACCTCTGTGTGTAAGGCACTTCAAGGGAGACTGAAGTAGTTCAAAATATGAAGTTCAAGTGCTAGAGTTTCTCAAAATGTGCCTGTGGTGGCTTAAAACCCAGTGGAACATTAGACCCGCTCAAGTTTCCCCACTTTCCTCCCTTCCAATAGTGGAAAAAGCACTTTGAGAGAGTAGAAAATGGAATCACAATTTGCTAAAAAACTGCAATAACCACAACAGTACGAATAAAAGAGCGTGGAAAAGAGAGAATATTTTACCCACCAAAAGGCATTTACCACTGAACAAACAAAAATGCATCGTGAAGACAGTGCCTGGCATGGCTTTTCCCAAAGGTAAAAATGAAGACTGGGCTCTGCTGAAAGCATGCCATGATGTTATCAAATTAAACAGTGCTAGAAACTGTACAAGAAACCCTTGTCTCTCTAACAACGATGTGAGATGACCTCAAACATCATTGTGTAGTGTTAAATATTTTTTGAGAATCCATACTGCACCTGTTTACCGTAGGAAAGTTGACAAGGCCTCCTTTGCTGGATCTCTTCAGTAGGAATCCCCAGGAGGAAAATAGGGGAGCGGAGACAACCTTTTCCTTTGAAAGGTCTGACTCCTGGACTGGAGCCTGCATTTCTGTGTGGATCTGCATGGACTGCCTTTCCAGCAAATTTAAAATCTTTTTCTGAAAAATGCTGGACAAATAGTTTTTTTCTGCCTGAAGGGTATTTACATCCAGAGTTAGAAAAGTAAGTCACTTTGGTAAAATTATTTTCCCTCAAATGCTAGTAGGAGCAGTGATGTCTCTGAACTGTGCAAACACACACTAAAATAGTAGGCTGTCAAAAATTTCAGTAAAATGCCAGGACTCTCAAAAAATGTAGTTCTGCTGCTTTGTTTCCAAACCTTATAAAATAGCATTAATTTGGAATGCTACTTGTTAAAAAACTTGATATTATAGTGTTGGTTTCAGGACCACTGCTTTACATATATCTTTATACTCAAAAGAAAAATGCAAGAGTTATTCTCTAGTAACTATATTTATGTGATTTCACACCAGACTAGTGGGTTATCATTTACTTATTTAACCACTGATCATTTCTTCTTCTGTGTAAAATACCATATATAACAAAGATGGTAGAGTGGTAGAAGAGAATTTAATTCCCTTAAATAAAACTCTAAGAAAACATTGGGTGACTGCATCAGGAAAAGGAAACTTCATTGTACATGAGAAGAACAGATATTCTTGAACCACAACTGGATCTCAAATTTTGATAAGGCTTAAGTCTGAATCCTTCATTTTGGAATTCAAAACCATCTAATATGAGGGGAAAAGGAGCCCCCATTAAAAAAGGGATTTTTTTCTTTAAAAAAACTCAACACAAAAACAAAAATAGAAACCACAGCCGGCCAATCAACCAGACACAAAAAACAAATCTAACCAATGAAAGAAGTGTCTTTTGCTCAGAATATTTGCAATATGTAATCTCATTCTTGGTGCCAGGTTTCTGTCCAACATAATCTCAACATTCTGCAATTATATTCTGTTATAGGAGTAAGGTGGGGGTGGGGAGGAAGAGCGAAGGAAATATTTTCCTATACTGAAAAATATCTGAAGGTGATCAGGATAGAATTGCAATTTCGTGTTGAATATTTTGGGCTTTTGATGATTCCCTTTCTAATAAAAATGAGAAGTTTAAAAAACAGAAGCAAATGTGACAACTTAAGTGATGCAATCCCCCTATTTTTATTTTTTTTTTCTTAAGAGTACTTTACTTCTCAATTTCTTTAGTTATAAGTGCTTGACATACTTTCTTGAAGAGGGACTGTGGAGATGATGACATGTCATAATTTAGATGAAAAAGGACCTGGAGGTGGAAGACAGGTACCTGTGGGGAAGAGCAGAAATAAGTGTGAAGGAAAAACATCCCCATCCACTGAACTCTCTTGCAAGCAAATGATTGCTGTGGGGAGAGGAGGAAGAGAGGGTTATACATTTAGGGTCTTTCATGCCAGCAGTGTTAATGCTTGTGTATGTGAACACTTCTATGAGAGGGAAATGGAAATAGAAATTTGGTTCTTGCAAATTGCATCTCTTCTGGAAAGCTGAAATTCATTTTGCTATCAAAAGAAGAAAAACTCTCAGAAGTGTGTAATGTATTCCTCTAAACACATCATATTTTCTCTGTACTCTCAGAGCATCCTATTCCCACTGCAGTGGTGCTAAGCCTTATGTTTCTGCTAACATAAATATTTAAAGCATGCCACCAACACAAACTACCTCATCTAGTCAACAACCAGGCAACAAACTGCAAACTGAGTACAGCAAAAACAGTGCCTTAGCAGAGAAAAAAACCCAGCACCTTATATATGGAGGTAGTTTGATATAATTGATAAAGCATTTAAGTGGGACTTACCCCAGTTTCAGCCAGTCCATCAAGTATCTATATTTTTCTATATTTCTTTTGTGTGCTTTCCTCCCCTTAAAAAAAACCTATTGTCTGAAGAGGCCTTCTCTGTCTTCTCTGTCATGCAGAGGTCAAGACCAATGCATATTTTTTTAAAATCTAGCTCTTTTTTTGCAACTTTTAAAGTTGTCATGATTGACAAATAAGTTTTGATGGGGAAACCTCTGGTGGAAGGAATAGGAGTTCTTATCATTTTTAATTAATTATTAATGGTACCTTACATACAGTTCCTGCTGATGAGATAGTACATTATGAGAACATTCACATTAGGAAATGTTAACTCTTTGTGTAAGTAGCTTGGTGTAGTAAAGTAGTGTCTAATATAATTAAACTGTTCCAAGTGCTGTAGTGGCCTCTGCTTTCTCTTTTCATCTTTTAAATGGGAGCAGTGAGAATATTTTAATGCAATTATCTAGTCAAATCCATCATAAGTTTAAATCCAGGACCTGTCCTTGGTTCTGACCTCTGACAAAAAGGGATTCATATTCCCACTCTTCTGCAATACTAGACTGACCTTTAGTAAAGATGAAAAGAACTATCTCAACATCTGCTGTTGAATCAATATAGCTGTATGTATTACAACTCAAAGATTAGAAGGAGAGCCAGAGCAAGTGTTAGCCCTGTATTTCCATCATTTGGGAAGTGTAGAGCGGATTGGTAACTTTACTTGTAAAGATGGGAAATTTTATATAAATAATTTCATTTCCACTTACTGGATAAAATGCATAAAACTTGTAGGAGTAAAAATCAAATGGAAAATTCTTTGAATAAGCCTTGACTGTAGAGTAGTCATGACCTGACTGGAGTGCAGTTCAAGAGGCTCTGGTGTTAATGATGGACTTGATTTAGCAACTCATTTGATTCAGTAATAAAAGGCAGAAGAGTAATGACTCTATAAAGCAAGCCAGGCTACATTTCTAGTTTCTCCTGGACCTCTCTTTTGCAAGTATAACATTCATTATACTTCTGATAAAATGTGATCAGCTCCAAGGGAAGCAGTAGAGGCTACTGCTGCTAGAGACACTCCCATTGTACAGTGAGAAAGATTTGAAAAGAAAGATACTGCATGGCAAAAAAAGTCCTTTATTGACTTGGTTGACCTATTTTATCCACTTAATGCTTGCAGGAAGGATTTTGCTTATGTTTAAGTAATGCTATGAAGAATTCATATTCCCATTTTACTAATATTGTTTGGGGGCAATGTGAATGAAAAGGTGGTCTTTATTTGTAAATTTTAAATTGATAGGTTGTTACTTGCACATCCTCTCCTAATGAAAAATAATTTATCAAATTATGACATTTCCATCCCAGAGATAAGAAAATCCTACACCTGTTGGAGCCTTCTAACCACAACAGTATTTCAAAACTTACTTATTTCTCTCCATTTTAGTTCATTATCACGTTAAGCTCTATAGTCCCACCACTCCACAAAAGCATCTTTCATTAGTTTTAAGGTTACCTCTACTCAGCTGTCTGATAATTTAAGGAGAAGAATAGTTTAACTTCCTTTAACTCAACGTGTTGAAGTAAGCTTGCACCCATTAGAAGCATCAGTCTCTCTCCCGTGTCTCTATGTGCCACTGGAATGGTTCTTGTAGGCATACAACAGTTGTGAAAGACAGTTACTCGTGCTAGAGGTTTTTCTAGTTGCCATCATCTGTCATATTTTTTTGATTCTGGTTCCCTGGATTGTGTGCATATGGATAACTTTTTAAAAAGTGAATTCCTTCACTGAAGTTGTAAATGAAAAAAAATAAAATATATATGTATATACAGTAATTTCACACGTATAAGGCTCACCCTTTTGACTAAAATTTTGGTCTGAACCCAGAAATGCGCCTTATACCCTGGAGTGCCTTAAATATGGACAAAGTTTGGAAATTTTCCGACATCTGGAAGTGTGCCTTATAATCCGGTGCACCTTATACTCGTGAAATTACTATAATTAGTTTTCTGTTTAAAGTTCACCATGTCCATAATTCTTCTTAATTTAAACTGTCTTAAGTATTAGGAGTTAGACACGAATGTTCTTAGACTGCAGAAGTGTGTGCTGGACAGAATAACATATTTGGTTGTAAAATGCAGTAAAATGTTTGCTTTTCTAAGTCCCTGCTATTTCTATTTAAGGAGAAAAGAAACTTTTAAAGAACACCTGAAGAATTTAAAGGAATGGTTAAAATAGAGAACTTATTTTTTCCCCTCCTGCATTCAACTTTGCTAATGTATTTGATATCAGATTTAAGCTTGTTCTTGGAAAAATGAAAGTTCTTGCAGTTTGGGAAAATAGATTTATTTAATATTTAAAAGCTAAATCAGTCCTGTATGAACTGGAAAGAAGTCATTTCCTTTCTGTTATAGATTTAGCTTGGTTATGACTCTCACTGCTACAAAAATGCCATTTCTTATTCAGATAAAATATGACTTTTTTTTCTCTCCCCAGCCATTAATCAAAAGCACTAGTAAGTTCATGATTAAGCAGTTTATGAAGAGCAGTAAATTTTATCAGGGAGAGAGAAGATTTATATTTCTCTTTAAAATTATAGTTTTTCCAGTTATAGAGCAGCAGACCAGTGTTTGCTTTTCCTTCAGATGTAATACTGGAAAAGTTCTTTCCTGTTTTGTCTTTAGCAAAGACCTCATATTTTTAAGGGTACCTGACTGATAGAGAGGGACTAGAAAGTGAGCTCCAGGGTAATCCCATTCTTCTACTTCCTTCTATGTGCATGTATAAGGAGAATATGGAGGATGGCCTCTACTCATACCTCCAGTAACCCATGCATCCTCAATCCCTTTGTACTGTGAGAAACATGTTTCTTCACTGGATTGCCAAACCTTACCCCTTTTTCATCCCCAACTTGGTGTCAAGGCAGACAACTCATGAGTCTTGCTATCAGTCATATAGCTATTAATTTTTACTTGCATAGTGATCTGAAATTTCTTTCTTTCTCATTTCTATTTTGCAAAATGTCTCCTAAATCTTCTGATTTGTCTCTTCAGCTTGTTTAAAATTACTAAACTTTATATTCTTCCTTGGGTATTTCAAGCTGGTTTCTACCATACCAGTGCCAGAGGATCTTGAGATCCAGGATCACTTTCTTCTAAGACCACTAGACCTGCTCCTCCTGTCAGAGCTCCAATGCTGTGGCCTGCTTAAAAATCACACCAGATGTTACAGCATGTCTCTTTCTCACTCTTTTTCTGTTAGTCTTCTATAATCTTTTTGCTTTTGCTCTGTCAAATCTGTCAGAGAGATAGTAGCCTGTACAAGCTGATGGTTCTGTTCTTTTGGAATATCAACTGGTGCTCTATCAGCAAGAGCAGTGCCAAATTCTAATATTAATTGGAGCTTCTTGACCACTGATGTACAAAACAAATCACAGTCAGAGCTCTTCAGCTAGATTTTTGGATAAGAAATTTACTTAGACCATGCAAGGGATGACAGTGGTCTTGTGGACAGATATGCTTTTTCTGATAATTGAGCAAAACTGGTATGTAGACCAAAAGTGGAAAAGTCCTGCTATTTAACAATACACACATTGAGCAGTTTTGAAGGTAGTGCTACAGTCCCAGAAAAAGACTAAGTGCATCATTTCCATGTCAGTAAAATGCTCTATTCTTTGATGAGAGCTAAGTGTTAGATCTGCAAAGAGGTTTCATTGCTTACCTCGCTTTTAAGTCAATAAATACTGAGTGGCCATTACAGTGTAAGGCACACAGAAATACCTTTCATGATTGCAATTCTGAATGTGCATGTGCAACGAAATGCTATAGATTTAGAACTCCCTGCTGCACCCTCTACTCTCCTGATGAATTAAAACTCTTCATGCATTAATTTATTCTGGTAGATAATGTTGTATGAGAAGGCACCTGTTGTGCCAGTCATCAAGGTCTTGCTTTCTTATTAAAGTTTATGGGTATGTATTGCAGTCTTCTGGAAACTAAACTTCATCTTAGACATTAGTAAAAGTTTATGTTTATGCTCCTGTTTCAAGGTTTTTCTGAGAAGCTGTGTAGTAGCCTGTAGTCAAATTACTCATTTGTCCTGCTATTTTTTGCAAATAACCTATCTCTGCTTTCAGCATTGCTCCTGCTTTAGTGGTGCCCTCAAGCACAAGTGATGGGAAAACTATCAGATAATTGCACCACTGTCAGCTGGACAAGCATGTACTTTTTTCATATACACTCAGCTGTCTGTATTTTGATAGACAAAAGAGGTGAAAAAAAAAACCCAAATATTTTCTGAGTGTGCAATACAATCCTGGACTGGCTGGAGAAGCAGATTGTTTGTTAAGATAATGTAATGTCTTTACAGTTTCTTTTAACATAGACTGTAAATTACATTTTGTGGTTTCTAAGTGAAATAAGTATTTCACACAGAATATGCAAACATTTTAATATAGATGTTTCTTAAGCTTTTTTTTTAAATAGGAGCAAGCAGATTTTGCTGTACTGCTATGTAACACAAAAACATGAGATAAAGACATCCTACAGGATGAGCAACACAGGGGAGTTTATGCATTCCCATTAGATTCTGCAGCCTAATTGCATGCAAAGCTAAAAATGGCTTTGAGATGCTTACTGCCTACAGAATCTGATAAGGAACTGCTCTTCCTTAATAGAAAAATGCAGTAACCTCAGCCATCTACTGTGCTTTAGCCTTTGATAAACCAGGCTCCAAATAATCTGTCATTTTCTTGCCAACTCTTTTTGTTTTATTCATTGTTTCTTAATCCTGTTTTATATTTTATTTGCTCTGTTTATGTTGATTTACTCTTTTTCACACAGCTGCCAAATGAGTTTAAAAATGAAAAAGTGGAAAATAATTTTATTTGACAATAAACACTCTATTAAAAACTCTATATGGTCATCTAAATGCAACATGTTTATTCTCATATCTTTGCTTTGTCCTAAAGCAGTGCAGAGACTGAGATTCATCCCAGCCATCTGAAGGGGGAGCAGTAGGCTTCTTGAAGGGAGATTAGGCTTGTTCATGCCTTTCTTCTCACAATATTATGAAAGATATTAGGACAAATGAACTCTTGAGTTGGACAATTCACAGGAGTGTCTGACATGGTCTCTTAGAGGTCTTGTAGCAAAGCCACAAGAATTTAAATAAAGAGATTGTCTCTAGCAGAAGAACAGATGAACAAATTTTGTTCAGTGATGCATGTTAACTCTATAATGTCATAGCACAGAAGGCATGATAATGCTGTAGCACCCCAGGGGTGAGAGTGCCCTTCTCTCTTTCCTTCTCATCTTGGATGATACACAGCTTTTCTGTGTTCTGTACTGAGTCACCAACTCCTGCTCTTAGCATAATTTGTATTGTAGAGTTTTCCTGCACCATCATTCTATGTATTTTTCTTTCTGTAAAATGGAACACCACAGTTACCCATCAATATTTTGCTATCTTTAAAAAGGTAATTCAAAGAACAACTTGAGGGGAGGGGGTGATTGTGGTGAGGTGTCTGTATTTTTCCTGTACTTTCACTTGGGTGAAGACAGACTGTTACTCATAGAATCAGAGAATGGTCTGGGTTGGAAGGAAGGGTTACAATCATAGCATTCCAATCCCTTGCTATGATCAGTGATGTCTTCCACTAGGCCAGCTTGATCAAAGCCCCATCCAACTTGGTCTTAAACACTTCCAGGAATGGGGCATCCACAACATCTCTGGTCAAGATGGTCAGAGTATTCCATCCATTTGACCATCTTCACAGCCCTCATCTGGACTTGCTGCAGCCAGTCCACATCCTTCCTGCTGGTCACATTTCTTTTGGTGCAGGGTACAACTGGCTTTCTGGGCTCAAGCATGTGATGCCAAGGCATGTCAAGATTATATTCAAGCAACATCTCCCAGTTCTTTTGCCCAGGTCAGATCTCAATGATTCCTCGCTCAGCCTATATTTCTGATTGGGATTGCCCCAACCCAGGCGCAAGAACTTGCATTTGGCCTTGTTGAACTACATTGGATTCTCACAGACCGACATCTCAAACCTGTCAAAGTCCTCTGGATCCTCCATCCATTCCTTCTGGGGTGTTGACTTCACCTCTCAACTTGGTGTTTTTGACGAACTTGCTGAGGGTGCTCAATCCCACTGACCATGTTCCCAACAAAGATATTGTAGGTCCCAACACCAACTCTTGAGAAGGCCAGTTTGGGAGGGAAGGGTTGAAAGTGGAAAAATGGTGAGGAGGGTGCTAGATTTGCTTAAGTGGCCTTGCAGCTGGAAATGCCAAGGCAAAGAGAATAAGAGTGTGGGAAAGCCCATACTTAATGCCTATTGCTGTTTCTCCTCTGCCTGCTTTGAGAAATAGGATTTCTGTGTAGAGATAATGTAGGTGTTGTGAGAGACTTGGAGACATTCTCATGGGCATGCATGAGCCCCCTGTTCTGGGAGAAAGAAGATCAAAGCTCAGAGATCATAAAAAGCACAGGGGAGGTCACAGCATGCTGGCAAATTACATGTGCATGGGCCCTCGATAAACTGGCGCAAAGAGCAGCCCTGCCTTTCGCTAGGTTGGACTAAGCCTGGTGGAGCCTTTGATCCTTCTTGTATGTCTCTTTCTGGGTGTTGTTTAAGGATCCTCTGGTTAACAAGGTAAGGAAATAAATGTACTCTTTACATTTCAGCTGTGGTTTTGGGGTTGTTGTGGCTTCCTGCTTGTCAACTCACATAGCCATTTATCACTGATCTCTGCTTGGACATTGAGCTCTTGACCACAAGTCTTTGAAAGTGACCATCCAGTCAGTTCTTTATCCACCAATTGGTGAATCCATCAAATGTAAATTCATGTTTTTCCAGTTTAGAGAAAAGAAAATTTGACACTGTGGGACAGTGTCAAATTCTTTACACAAGTTCAGGTGCATCACATCCATCGCTTTTCCCTTATCCACCAAATCCACAACCCAATCATAGAATGCCACTAAATTTGTCAGTAGAAATTTACCCTTAGAGGACTGTCACCAATGACCTCCTTATTTCCCATCTGCCTTAGAACAGCTTCAAGGACAGTTTGCTTCGTAAACTTTCTGGGAATGGAGGTGAGACTGACCAGCCTGTAGTTCCCTGGGTCTTCCTTTTCTAATGTAGACAGAATAAGATCCAAAAATGGCTGCTAACTTTGGATGTTAGATTACATCTAAAGATTAAACTAAAGAGTTATTATACTCTGCATACCAGGCATGGTTACTAGATACATGCAATACAAATGGGGGGAAAATGTTGGATTATGATCGATTAGAAAAGTTGTTAAATTTTAGTGCTTCAAGGAGGTGGATCTATTCCATGTTATGGTGGCAAGGCTGTGGGCTAGGATTGAGAGCACATCAGATGATTGAGTTTGCTGGTCTTGCATTGTAGACAAATGAAAAGGTTGAGGCTGTTTCTGGGACATTCTGGGACATTGTCTCTCCTTGCTCCTATCAGGAACAGACGTACATCCTTACTACTCCTTCAGGTGCAGAAGTCAGGGCACTTGGTGTGGGAAGGGTAACTGACAGTGCCATGCCCTCGTAGATGATTCCCTCTTTAGCTTATGTGGCTCTCAACTGGCTGTCTGCCTTAGACTCCCAAAATATGATTGTCTGTGAAATGAGATAAAAACATCCCCATAATATTCAAGCTGTGATTTTTATGTCAGTTATCTTCTCATTTGACACCAGCTACTCAAAAGCCACCATATCTCTTAACAGACCCACACTTCCTAACACCAGTGTGCCAAATATGTACTGGAAACTCAAAAATACCTGAAATCCTTGAGATCAGAAAGTGCAGAGCTCAGTTGATGATCCAACATCTATAAAGGACATTGTGATTTTACAGCATGTACAAATATTTATTCAGCTTCTGAATAAATTAATGGTCTCTGCTATAAAGAGTTAATGGTGTAAAAATAGTCAAAGAGGCAGGGTATTTTTATAAATTCAAGAAATATGCACATATGTGGAAAAATTAATGAAGTGTTCTCACTTGAATTTAACAGAGACTTAGTTGAAGAGAATATGTTATGTTCCATGCCTGAGTTGAACACAGTATGAATGATTAAAAGGGGAATAGAAGTAGCAATTAAATAAGCTATTGAAAATGAGTCTGCAAAGACTGGAAGAGCCAAGAGGCTATTTGGATGTTCAGGATAAAAAAATCCAAGACAAGAGAGCAATTTCCACAGCATTTTGAAGGCAGAAATAATGAGACATTTATATATTGTGAAGGAAGAATTTTCTATTGAGAAAGTTCCATAGACAACATGATAATTATATATGGCTACACTTCAAGACAAACAGGTAAATGTGACTTGATGTCAGAGTCATGATGAATCCAGATGCTGTAAAATCTATTGGTGAGAAAAAGAGGAATGCATTTCTTCATCTTCTCACTTGCTTACAGTGACATCTTAGTCTTTGAATACATCTTAAATTTAAAGACCATCCCTCCATTTCTACTGTGCTTTAGACCCATGGTGAGTGGGCTCTCACACTGTTTTGGAGTTTAATTGTTCAGTAAATGTCTTCCTGGGAATAAAACAGATTAAACAAATAAAACACTTTATTTCTCTGTGGATTCTGTTTCATTCCATGAAGCCATAAACTCAGGAGTTGTGTCCTTTCCCTTTCTATGTATTTTTTTTCTCTGTGTTTTTACTGACTAGAAGTATGACTGTGTGTATATATTTTTAATGCTTTCCAATAATCCCATAGGATTTGTGAATCAAGGACTCTACTGTGTCCGTGATGAGAATTTGTATTTGGATAGGAACATAAGTCTTGCAATCCCTTGGGATAAGAATTTTTATAGCATTTCTTCATACATATTTTTTATTCAAAAGAAAAAAGTTTTAAATTACTTGAAAGATATTTTGAGAAGAAAATCATTAAACAAAAAACATAGTTTTCTAGAGAAACTGACATTAAGCAGAGGGAAGAAATAGTTGCATTTTTGAAAGCAAGATAGTAGAGCAGTTACTGAGCTATAAACAGAAGTAGGCTCGAATGTATTAGGGTCTTACACAAAGCATATTTCAAAAATACAAAATTCAATTTTCAACCACGCAACCAATCACTTAAATTATATCTATTGTGCAGGAAACAAAGCCCCTGCCTTCAAATTCGTGCAAAGTGAAAATTTTCAAAGAACAAATCCCGGTGGATTTGGGTTTCTACAACATTTATTTCACATTTTCATCCTTTAGTGGTTTAGAACATTTTCAATACTCTTCAGTTTAAAAAAAGTTCACAAGAGGTTAATAGGAGTTCTTAGTAGAAAGACCCATTTAGGAATGGATGAATTCTTATCCATAGTCCCGAGACAGAAGAGTCATTTGAATGAAGTGCCACATCATTAAGTCTGTCCTTGTCAAGTCCATTTTATTTATCGTTAAGGCCACTGTCAGATAAATAAGCTTTCACATGGCACTGTATTGCATATGCCATATATATTGGATACTATATTTTCAGTGGTTTATATCTCCCAAAGAAACAAATTGTTATAAAGCTACTCATTGACTGCTTAATTTGCTTTCTTTTTGATTGAACTTGGATGTTGGTGTGTCTCAATTCAGTTTCGCAGTAGGCTTTTTTGGCTAATTTTTTCAGTAAGAAACAATGAAAAGATATTAATTTGAACAAATATTTTGTAGAACTCTTCCTTATAACTATGCCACAAATCTGAAGAGACAAACAAGGTCAGCTTCAAGAACAGGAAATTTAGTACAGGGAGAGCAAAAGCTTCAGCTGTAGTTGGCTTTCAGATGGGCAAAATACATCCAGGGCAGCCATTTAACAGACTCAGAACTTCTAGGCCAGTTTGGCCAGCATGGCCAGTTTGAAATTATGGTGAAAGTATAGAAGGAATGAATCTTGTTGGGACCTCAAGGAAAAGAATTGGATGAGAGTTAGTGTGGAATTCTCCACAGGAAAGGCTTTTTACATGATAATATGTTGCTTCAACAAAACTGTAATTTTTCTGAAAAAGCACATGTAGGATCTGACAGGAAATATTATTTAATCAGGGGATGACTTTTTTCAATCAAAAAAAGAGTAGGAGGGAGACTTGAATGGCAAAGAGGTTATGTCAGGATCAACACTGTATTTTGTTTTAAATGGGTTAATCTCCTTGAATGTGTAATTGTAAGAAAAGTAGCTTCAACAATAGAACTTGAATTGATTAAGAGGTGATGGAAGCTATTTCAGTGGTAAATGTGTGCCAGGCGACCATTAGACATGCTCATGCATGAGGTGGATAATACTTTATGTAAGAGTAGCTTTATTTTAGTGCTTCTTTCTCCACAGGTGTAAAAATTCTTGACGTGTTCTATTCTTGACGTGTTCTATTCTATTTTCTAATACTGAACAATAATGTTTTGTTTTCTTTTTTTGAAGGTATCCCTCCTTGTGAAATTAAGTAATAATAGTTCTACATGCAACCTTTTCTAGCTAACTGCTGTAGTCCTTTCATTTTTGAGCCTCTCTACTTTCTTGGAAAGTTGTTATTTATTCTGCTTACAAATGAATTTGTGTTTGCCAATGTAAGCATAAAAGAGTCCAAGTCTGAGCTAAGAAATAAAAATGAATTGTGTATCTCTACCTTTCAGGATATGTCCAAAGACAGTAAATTAGCTAATTGCTAAATGCTTCTTTCAGAGTTCTGCAGCCTCCAAACTTACAATGAAACCCCAAGGCAATCTCAGGTCAAATAAATGATACTGCAAACATAGCATTTCCATTGTTCTGCTTTAATTTAAGGCTTAAGTTACAAGGACCATTGCATTAAGCTGTTAGAACATCATGAAAAGTTTTCCCAGAATCAGAAGAGGAAAGTACTTCAAGTGGATGATAAACAATGTTTTGTTGAGATTTACAGGATATACTCATTCAGAACTTCTGCAATTTTGCAGTTTTTCAGCTACCCAATATGAATGAGATAATGTGTAACAGAACAGCATTGATTGCAGAAACAAAGGGATAATTCTTTTAGCCCAACTTTTTAACAATATGGATGTTTAGTTCGCCACAATAATTTTTTTGTGTTGGCCAGTTGTCCTGGTTTAGGGCAAATTCAGGGGAAAACCTCCAGGAGGAGTCCCCAGGAAACAAAACAAACCCCCTAAGATTCCTCCCCCCTCCCCCACCGGGTTAGGAAAGAATCTCTCAGAGGCAAAGTGGAAAAAACCTGTTCACTGACCAACAAAACACTCCCCAACACAAAAGAAGAAAGTAACACCTCCGGATGACAAAGAAAACTCTCTCACCGGTGTGAGAGGGTA
>PYHW01009979.1:702990-717939 GCA_013186435.1 Turdus rufiventris
CGGGTTCAGAATGGTATGCAGACCTATAAGCAAAACTAAAGCAAGCAAGCAAGGCAGAGCTAAGCAGAAGCGAGCGAAAGGAAGCAAAACTAACTAGCTAAGTGAGCAAAAACCTTGTGTTCCAAACACAGACAGTGGCGGGGGGGGAAGGGAGCCGAGATAAGTAGACAAAACACACGATTGAGATACAGCAACCATAACGTTACCCCAGGACACCAGTGTAGACAAATCTGACAAAAATTCAAAGATATAAACCTCTTGGATATTAGAGAGAGGTCTGAATTTGTGCTCCTGCTGATGCTGCTGGTAGATATTAACTGTGAGCTGATCAAGTGGAAATCAACCAGCCAAGAAATCTATGAATAGTCATTATGTCCATAGCTCTGAATCAACCAATGGCATGGTGGATTGTGCTTTGTAAAGCAGAACATGTCTGGAATCTAGAGGATAAAAGCAAAATCCGATTTTTTGTTCCTTGGAAGAAATGCTGTGTTACACTCAGTGATTGCTGTGGTTTGCTATTTCTCCTTAGAAAATAACTTGGTGTGCATGTGATGGCCACACTCTTCTTTATCATCCCCACCCCACCCCTCCACTCCCCAAAAATATAGATATTTTTTCTATTTAGAAATACCTTTAGGACTTTCATCCTATGTATAATATACTTTTGTAATAATTTGGGCAATTTGTGTCATCAATACTCAGAACCATACTGATTCTACTTACAAAGTCACATCAACATTTTGGAAAGACAAAAGGAAACCCTGAAAGACTAATAAATGCATCTATGTTGCATCCCAGTACTAGAGTTCATGTTTCATTAATTTAGAGTGATCCTCGCCAGGTCTTTTTTAGTTCTGCCATGATGAACTTCTTCAATACTGTTATAACTCTAGAGAATTTCTGCTGAGTGTTGGAAATACTTTGTGTTTGACACCTCAAGCCTGAAAAATACAAATTTTGTTCAGTGCTAACTTCATTTCCCTTGAGGTAAAAAAGCAGAAAACTGTAGGAACTTGGTAACATTGGAGTCCAGGGTAGAGAAAACAGCCTGTGTAACTCAAATGATTGTGATGGGTAAATCTCTTGATTTTGCTTCTTCAGTGATAGAAGATTTTTTTTTCTTTTAAAAGAGATGGAATCAAATAGCTTAAGATTTAAACAGACTCACTTCAACTTTCTTATGATTTTCTGTGGATTAAATCATGTTTGGAGCCTGGCAGTCCTTCTCAGATTAAATTTAAGTGAAGTCAACCTTCTTTGAAGATAGTGGAATAGCTCCAGTGCAAAATTGGCTCCATTGTGAGGGTAATCAGGCCAGTTAGTGGCAGTAGGAGAAAGATGACAGCAGTTTTACCCATGGGAAGTATATACAGTTGCTTTAGTCTCTGCAGGATATGTCTCTATGCACTTCAAAGAGTGCAGTCAATAGAATAAATACCTTGGTCACATTCTGAAAATGACACTTACAATAAGAACTTATTAGTGGTTTGAGCTTCTTGTGTTCGGAGCATTTAAAGGTGAGATGTGCAGCCCTGCATACTGAGATTCAAACAATGGCAAATATACATAAAACATTTTCTAACTTATTTTAATGAGAGAAAGAGAATGTAAGATCAGGAAAAAACTGTCCTGCTAAGATTGGAGACAGCTTTCCCTTGGTCTCTCCAGTAACTCTCTTTGAAAGATAGTTATCACCATTTTTTAATGTGGGAAGAGTAGTCACTATTTTTTAATGTGAGAGTCTTGCATTTAGTACCTCAGCATACAGTGTTTCAGATGGGTTTTTCAATATTCCTTTTGTTATGTCAATAGGGTAATTGTTCTACTTTGTCATCTGGAAAAATCTGTATATTTCTGCTTTGTCACCATTTAAAATTCAGTTATCACTAGAAAAGTATCTGGTGTTCTATTTTCTGTCAAGTTCTCTTTTCTACCTAAGCTCTGCACAGTGCAGGAATAAGTTTGAGTGAGTAAAACAGTAGAAAAACTTTCATACTTACAACTGAATTGTCTAGTTCCTACCCCAGTAGCATGTGGTTCAGCTGCAGAAAGCCTAGCAAGCTGGATCTGCCCACATCATGTAGAAACATTCAGAATATCTGTGGTGGAGTTAGACTGGGTAAGTTACTGAAAGCAGTAAAATTTATCAGATTTGGCTGCAGGAAGCACAGATGCATAGACAGCTACAATCTCCTACCTTGGATGTCCCTCTTGATGTGTGCCCATAAGGCACATTTGTTCACCTGGTGCCAAAAAGCTCCTTCTCATCTGGTTTCCAGTATATCCTTGTCCTTGGAAGCAGTACAGTAATTACCTAGTCAGAGCTCTGCTCATGGCTACACCCGTGGTGTTTGTGCATAAATGCCAAGAAATTATGATGTTTAGAAGTATTGAGAAAATGTTTACAAAGATACTCTGAAAGTATCATTTTTAGGGAACTAATGTGAAATTGTGAAATGCAAATTTCAAACAAATATGATTCAGTGAACCAGAAACAAATTAGCTGCCACTTAAAAATGTTATTAACACATTCAGAAATGCCTTATTTACTAACATCTTCAGACAGAAAATAGCACTAGGTGAAACAAAATCTGACCTTGAATTACACTGTCCAAATACATGCATTAAATACTGCTTGTTTTTATAAATTTTAGAAGACTTAAAATGTTCATATTTTACACTGAAAATCAGGGAGAATGCAGATTTTTTTCAGTCAGAGTGGCAGGCTACCCTGGAGAGGGATGACCTTTATGTACACATTATTTTGGAAATCTATTGAAAAAAATTGCATGCTCCTTACATGGGAGTGCAATACCACCAGTGTAACCATGCCACTTTTTCCTCTTCCTAAAGCATAATTTTATGGTCATAATTTCATTGAGTTATAGGTGCTGCAACAACAACTGACTCCATCTAAACTGAGACTGTTTCTGATCATCACACAACATGCCTGGGAAATGCTTCTGTGCTGGTTATGCATATATTTTTGTTCTTCTCCTTCTCTGTCTGGTGCATTTATTGGGAGAAATTCTGGTCTTTTTGTGTCATTACAATCTAAAAAATTTGCTCTTTTTTATTGCTCAGTGGAGTGAAGAACTTCAAAAAGATGTAAAAGAATGACATAAAACTTGAGGTTCTAAATTCTGTGCGCCTTGTCAAAGGTCATTTTAAATCTGAGTGAGGTTTGAGGTGTATCTGTGTAAAACAATGCATCACATAACCCAAGTATTGCAATAGCAAATGTTATAAACCCAGACTTAGAAGTACACTGACTCCTGTGTTTGACTATTTCTTGGAGTTTCTATAAGAGTTCACTTGAGATGCTGATCTCAGCAGAATAGTAGCAGCCATGGAAACTATGAAATTCTGTACTAGCTATTTTTAAAAAAAATGTAGGTACCAAGGCAAAACATTCTCATTTATACTGCATGCTCTGTTTTCCTTCTTTGAAGTCAGAGAAAAAACAGGGAAAAAAATGAAGTGTAGGGATGGATGCAAAATGCAGGACAGAAAAGCAAAGTTATTAAATGAGTTTTGAGATGAAACAAAATATTTCATCGTGAAGAGAGATTAACAGCAGTTTCAAATCACTTGAATTTGGATTACTTTGCTCTTGCATATGCTCTAAATCAAGATGAACAGTTAGTAAACAACTTCAAGCATTTCTTTATGAATTTCAGAAGTTGTAAACTTGCGTCAATGATTAAATGCAAATATTTAAAACAGAAACTAGCATCTGCTTCTGCTGAAGTCACTTGCAGAACTCCAAACTGACTCTAATGTTCGGGGTGAAGGACCTGCTCTGTACAGTAGGCATTGTCTAGCAAATCCATGTTGTTAAAGCACAGCTGTTTCAGATAGAGTAGTATGTTCAAGAGCAGGAACTAAGGGGCTTCTTTAGGAGATCTCATCCAATTCCTACTCAAATATGGAATGGCCTAAGGCATTTGTTCATGACCTTGTCCAGTCAAGTTTTGAATACCTTCAAGGAGGAACATTAATCAGCTGCGTAAGTTTTCTTGTGATTTTTTTCCTGATACCTGTGTCTATGACCCATCACCTTATTGCTATGTACCACCAAGGACTGTCTGACTCCATCGTCCTGCTGCCTAGGTAGGCGGCATCTCCAGCTAGCTCACCATTTGCCTTCTCCTGAAAACAGAATAAACCTGGCTCACCTTCACTCTGCATGCCATGAACTTCAGCCCACTGTCCATCTGTCTGGCCTCTGCTGAGCTCATTTCACTGCCACGTCTCTGTATGCCTCCTAAAGTTTCTGTTATGCACAAAGGGCAAGGGATGTTGTTTTATTTTATTTTATTTTATTTTATTTTATTTTATTTTATTTTATTTTATTTTATTTTATTTTATTTTATTTTATTTTATTTTTTTAATGGGTATGCTTGCAACTTCCTCTCACTGAAGGTAAGGAGCAGGAGAGAAATTAACAAAGTAGGGTACATAAAGCATCTCTTCCTGTCACTTTCTACTGCATAGTGGAAGAATTTTGCAGTGACAGAAACTGTACATCTGCAACACAGGTATTTTTTCTAATTTCAAATCAAATTGTTTTAAAACTGAGCTGCAATAATTTGTCAGAATGACTGAGGACAAATGAGGTTGCTAGGAACCAAATGCTGTTTATCCAGGGAGTTGAGAGGGAGGAACGAATTTGGATCCAGCTGTGTAAAATTATGAAATACTTATCCAAGAAACTTACATAATCATAATTCTGCCCTACTTCATATGAAAGAAAGATCAAATATACTGATGAAACAACTTAATTTAACCAGAGTTCAAAAACACTAAAATGTCATAGTTAGAGGTATAAGGTTTTGTGTAATGTCAGAACACAAAAAAGTTAAGGCTCCACTCTAAGTAGAACTTCCTTGTAACAGAAAAATTATTCCAAGTCTTCCCACACAGGTTTTGTGCAGTTTTTCAGCTACTTACAGCTAGAGGTATACACAGACATATTGTGAATACTGAACTCTGCCTCCAGTGACACACTCAAAGCCAAGAGCCATATGGCAAAGGCCATTGGAATCTCTTCATACTGTTTTGCAAATGGGTTAATTGTCTTAACCCACCAAAACCTCAGAAGAAAAATTCAGTTCCTCTTCACTCCCTTACTACATGCAAAATGCTTCAAAAACCAGAAACTCCAAATTAATAAGAAAAACTTCTCTTTCACAAAGTGGTATACTTTATCAGGGAAATGAGAAATAGTGCTTATAGACCCACATTCTGCAAATTAGGCTTATAGATGTTTATATTACACCTCACATCACCAATATAGACTAGCAACCTTCATTTTAAGATATATATTTTGTGGACTGCATAAAACCTTTGAAGTGACTGAAATTTATATTGAACTGATTAAATGTCTCCCCCTTTCACCCTACATTATTTGCAAAAGGTCAATGTGTATTTTAATAGATCTTCCTAGAAATTCAGAAAGGTAAAAAGTGAAGCCTGTATGCAGGCATATGAGCACTCACACACAAAATACAGACACAAAAATTAAACAGAGGATGCTTCTTGATTTATAAGCTGTCCTATTAGTGCATTTATAAATATATTATTTACTTTTCTTAACTCTGGCAGGCTTGCATCTCTTCAAATTATTAACATTAGAGAAGATATGATCCAAGGGTAATTAAAACCAACTTCTACAATTCTGAACTGCTGAAACTAGATATTTCAGAGTCCATTATGGGACAGAACAGTTAAAATTTTAAAATTAATATTTTGATATCAGCTTGATGATACAGTTAAGTAGATATTGGTTAATGTTTCAGAAGTTCTGGATACAAAAAGAGATTTAAGTACTGTGAGGCAGAGGCCTTCACAGGATCTATGCTGAGACTCACAAGCACATGCCAAGGACCAGGTGCCTAAATAGGCCAACAGCTTGTGTCACACCATAGGATCTTACTGGAATTCTGTCTTCCTTGAG
This sequence comes from Turdus rufiventris, assembly GCA_013186435.1. Lineage (NCBI taxonomy): Eukaryota > Metazoa > Chordata > Aves > Passeriformes > Turdidae > Turdus > Turdus rufiventris. The sequence goes on from PYHW01009979.1 coordinate 708,953, forward strand.
TTTCATTACAGAGGGAATGCATGTGGGCAGGACTGCCCAGATAATCCCTGGCTCCTCTAAAAACCAAAGTGGTATTATTCTTGGCATGTAAGAGATTCACTGGAACCCAGCAAAGCAGTCATTTTAAGGTCTGTGCACTCCTTGGTGCTGTGTGTTCTAGGCACATCTGCTGTGTTACAGAAGAGTGCCAGTGCAGACAGGGTGGGTAGAAATGGTAGTTTTCCTATCTTTTGGGAAGTCTGAACAATTATGCAGTTGGGAACAGAAGATTCAAGGGGCAGTATAAGAAGAGAGAGAGCATGCCTTTGCATTAATGTTAGGGTGCATAATGGGGAAAGGGCTGTAGCACCTCCAAATTCCCTGCTCCTAAAGATATTTTATGTATTTTAAACCAAGCAGTTAGTGAACAAAATCCCCATGAGAACACAGTCTGGTAACCACATCAGTCTTTTGGGTGTGGTGGGAGTACCCTAGCCTCACTCATCTGGTGACAAGTTTCTGATATCTGGATAGCTCAGGTGTCCTGATCTCTAGAGGAAAGTTCTAGGATATCACTGGCAGCACTTTTTTTTTTTTTTTTTGCATCCATGTATTTAATGGGGACACTGAAATTTAGCATTTCTATAGGGCTGAGATACCTAGCTTTTGAACACCAAAAAAGCCTGTATGTGAAAGAGGGAGCACATCTGTCAGCAGATAGGAAACCAAAGGTGTGGACAATAAACATAAGCAAAACTTGATGTATTCAGAATTTTCCTCAGGTAGGATGTTAGTAACTTGCCTTTTTCATGTAGTTACTTCCATACCAGTGAATTTTTACTCAGTACTTAATATGCTGAGGATTTTTTTGGTTACAAACAATGCAGTGGCTTTCTTTCATCCTTAGGAATATGAAGAATCTATGTAAGGAATACAATTCTGCAATTGTGAAAGAGTGTTGGGGAAAAACACGCTGCAAACTGAGGTGGAAAACTGCCATCTTTCAAGTGGTATGTCAAATTTGAATTAGATAAGTGTATTAAATTAATGTCTTTTCACTCCTTGTTTCTTTGTCTCAGTAGGGGTAACAAGGATAATAAAAATGTTACAAATCAAGAGCATTACCAGAACTCTTTTCTTCTAAGCAATGAATATTTAGGCATCATTTGGGATTGTTCCAGCTATGACACACAACCAAATGCCATTCCTTTCCATTTATTGCAAGTACAGTTCAGCTAAGACTGAGGGAAAGATAATCAAGAGCATTTGGCTGTTCAGAGAGTTTCTAACATCATACTGAAAATTCAGCTAACTCCCCAGATGTCATGGTTATGCATTTACTTCCACTTAGCTCCCTTCTGGCAGTTCTGGTGGGTTTCAGCAAGACCTGGAACCTGACACCGTTGATGAGGGTGATACAGTGCTATATTCTGAACCATGTAGTAAAAGAATTGCAAATTAAAGTAAGACAAGTGAGAAGAGCATCGTGAACATTAGAATCATTCATACAACTTATCTTTCCAGTCACAGTGGTTTGCTGTAATTTTTATCACATGCCATGTTTGTCCTTATTTTTCAAAGTCAGCCATCCCTTCATGCTTGTATTTTTGCTAAGCTACTAACCAGTGTTTTGTATTGCAAGGAATCCATTCATTTCTAGGTTTTATTTGTTCATTTATTTTTAAGAGCATTTTTAAGGCCAGATCTTCTTGATGGTGAAGAAACTTATTCAATCCCTGTGGAGTATTAAAAGGATGTTTCTTCCATCTACACAGTGGTTTTGATTGTTCAGGTTGCTGATGGCCAGTGTACAACTCCTGGTACCACTCCTGACCACTCTACTCTTCCTTCTTAGGATTCTTCTGTTCCTCACCTCATTAATACTCCATAGATACTATTGATTTTTACTTGTCCTGTCCTGTTTAGACTATGAGTTTTTAACAACAAGAAACCTGACACATCTATTTGTTCACAGGCTGGATTTACATTGTTTGATTATTTTATTATTACTTATGAAGATTACAAAGAAATTGTCTTTATTCTCCTCTTTTTTCTCATTCTGATTAATGTTTCAATTCCTGCCTCTCACTGTCTAGCTATGGCTATATTTCCTCCTCTTTCTTCTAATGAAAGAAAATAAAAAGCTGGTCTGCTAATGCTAGAGAAGGTGGAGAAAATTCTGTATAAATTGAAATGTAAAAAAGCTGGCATTACAAATTTACTGCACTGCAATGTCCCTTCAGTCATGCATCATGACATTTCAGTTTGCAGTAGCTCAGAATGTTTGGATGAGATAGTGAGCTGAAGTTGTGAAAATGAGTAGTTCCATCTTGCCCGCAGTGAAAATATGATGAAAATCATCTTAAAGTCTACCTAAGCAACATGGCTAATTAATTTTTATAATCCGTTAACTCAATAGTTTATCCAAAATAAAAATCGAGGGAAGCAAAGGTAAAACTTCTTAGGTTTCCTTTTTATGAAAATCATGAAGGCAATGCCAATGCTCTAAGGATTATTTAACAGAAATAATTTTACTCTTCAATCTCTTAAAGGAAGATGTTTGTATAGAGATTTAATGTACATTAAAGATGAAACCAGAATTTACATCCTTGATATGTTTATTTTACTGTTTTGAATATTTAACATTCAGTCTAAAACAGAAGTGAGTGACTATCAATAATAGTATATTCAGTGTAAAGCTTTATTTTTAGAATTTGGAATAAGGTTTACTGAGAGATTATTTGACATAAAGTTAAGGAGAAAATTCTTGTGGGCTTCAGATTTCAATGGAATTATAGAGGAATATGTATCAACTTGTTCTTAAGCCCAAACTTGCAAAATGTGAGACACCGGTCATGGTATTATCATATATTCATTAATAGACATTTTTCAGTAGTTAAGAATGTTCATATGGAACCATACCAAAAGGCAATTTAACCCAATATCCTGTCATTGAGAATAACCAGAAGAGGATGCCCAGGAAATCTTGTACGAAGTGTAAAAGCAGCAATCACATCAATATTTCCTCTGATGATATCTGAGATTCTAAACTTTAAAAAATTTAGCTAAATATTATTCCTGTGTGATTACTGACCCTTGGTGGCTTTTCCCTCATGAATCTCTCCAGTCTTTCACTGAAAACATTTAACTTGTGTAAGTGTTTAAAAGGATGCTGTCCTTTATTTAGATTCTAAAACTAAATAATTATAAAACAGCTGAAGAGTCAAAGTTTTAATAAACATAGGAAGAGCCGAAATTTAAAAGTCAGTATATAGACCTTTTCTTTCATTTCAGATTATCTTCCAGCAAAATCTGGAGTATGTGGTTCTTTGGATTTACTGGAATTCATGAAAATCAGAAACTAAGGAAAAATTTTGTTGTTTATATCATACTGGAGAATTCGGAAGGACTTGGTAATGTTTCCATTGTTCGGGGTGTCTTGGCATTTGTAGCAAAACAAAATCCAAGCCAGATCTTTTTAAAATATAGTTTCAAATATATGATTTTTACTTGCAACCAGTTTGAATCAGAAAGTTTCTAACATATGGCAGAGAGAGAACATGAAACCATATGCACCCAGCACTGGGATTGTGTTCCTGAGAAAACAGTTTGCTATTTTTATGTCGGCCAGCAGGTGTCAATACCCCAAAGTGAAGAAGCTGCCCAGCAGCCAAATCCAGTTAGAAAGAGGCTGGAACAGGGAGTGTAAGTATTTCAGATGTCTCACTTCAAAAGTCGACTTTGTGAAGTGCTTTGTCATCACCAGAAAGGAAGCCATCTTCTGAGGGGAAAGAGGAGAGGGAAATTAAGCAAACCCTCCATTCCCATAGTAGGTACCTCTTAGTTTCTTTTCCTACTGATCCTAGCATTTTTTTTCCTCTATTCCCAGAACTGTAAAGCTTTGGGTTCTCTGATTTCAGACTTCAAGCCCTTTTGTGCTCCTTACCCATTCTGACCAAATCCAGAGCCAAACAGTGGAAAAACCTCTAAAAGTGGGATACTTGGCTGTTTTGATCAGTGCAATGGACTTTAATCAAAACTGTTGATACGATATTACATCCTATATATTTTTCTCGTGAAAGTGCTGTTCTAATCCATACTATTGCACGTTTTATATTACACCTGTTAAATGTAAGGGGAAAAAATCAAGTGAAATTTGTTTTCAACAAAAAATCAGCATTTAAGTAAGTATTCTCTCTCTTTTTTTTTTTTTTTTAATTTTTTTTTTTTTTTTAATTTTTTTTTTTTCCTTCCTAGATTTGGCTTTGAAATCTCTTCAGTTAGTAGCAAAAAGCATCTTTCTATATTATTATAGATTATGCATAATGATCACAGATTAGGTAGCTCTTAGGAAAGATGTGTGATTCCTTAACGTATTTCAGACTTTTTTTCCTGATCTCCACAGCGATAGTGCCTGAAAAATTTATTCTTATGCTTTAAGCACTGCCTAACTCTAATAACGGAATAGTCATATCCATTACATTGTTTCACTATTTCTACATTTATTTTTGTGTAGCCTATTGAGTTTGAACATTTTGCTTTGGAGTTTTTCTGGTCTTTGATAGCAAGGAAAGACTTGTCAAAAGTTGATGCATTTAGGCAAGTATAAAATTTATCATATTACTCTCATAGCACTGGTTTCTATCTACCACTCATGAAGAAATCCTGTCTGAAATTAAAAGTTTTGGGCTATTGAAATTCTGGACTTAACTTTACCAGCTGATGTTTTACAGTGATCTGGTAAGAGCTAGAAATTTGCATACTCCATTTTTAATTTAATCAAAGGCTGTTAGTCAGCATCACATGTTAGATAATATTTTCATCAGAAGAAACTTAAAAACAACCTGAAAGATTAAAAATCTCTTCCTCTTCAAGATAATAATCTTAGTGAATTTTAACAGATTGCTTTAGCAGATGGAGATGTGATATTCTCTATAGTAAATTACATTAACATGCTCTCAGACAGAGATGTCACATTTGCCACAGTAATTTACATTAACGTGATTTGAGACAGATTTGATTCCCCAAAAAGAATCAGGAATAACATTTTAACAATTCATTTGCTATTGCCACTTCTTTAGGCAATTGTCAGCCTGGTGCAGGACATGTTTTTTATCAAGGGAGGCCATGATGAACAGCACAGACATCTGTAAACCATTCAATATACATGATCCTGCATGGTCCCAAGCCAACACCATGTACCAATGCATAAAGCAAGTGAATTCCATTTATTGGTACGGAGTTACTCTTTACTCAGTGACCTATATTAACTTGACTTTTGGACAAGATATCTGCCCTATTGCATGTCTGTATAGCTTTCTACCACAGCTTTCAGGACATCTTGTCTTAAAAGATTGATGAAGAATATTCTGAAAAGAAATGTAACCATCTCTACTCTGTGTTGGCATCTTTAGGCAGAAGGCTGTGTGGGTGCAACTTATCTGTCATCCAGTGTTGTGCAGGGGATCTGGGAAATGTTTATAATGACAACTGCTCTACTGTGTGAAAGAAAGTATTCCTGCATCTCTGTGGACCACCTGAAATCATTAATTATCCCAAGATCTTTCATCTAGTCCTAAAACCAGGGCAGAACATGCAAAATCCATGAGCAACAAACGAGCCTGATAATGCTGTAGTGGGTGAAAACAAAGCAGTTGTCTGGAGTTTTACTGAGTTGTTTTCAAGATCTGCTCCTCGAATTACTGGATTTCTGAGTAACACTAGCAAGAGACTCCACAGTTCCTGCTATGGAGCTTCAAAGGAATTCTTATGGTCAGAGGCTTAGAGGCCAGCTTTGGAAAAAAATACTTGAGGGATATTTCAGGAGGCTGTGGTGAGACCATTCAAGTGATTCTCTCTGTGACTTGTCTCAAAATAGATCTCAGAAATGACCAGAAAAGCTTGGGAGACATTTCTTTAAACTATGAATCCCTTAAAGCCTTAAATCCAAGCCTGCTTAGAGCAACTAAAAGTGCTCACATTTCCTCAACTAAGCAATTCTATATCAGTTAAAAAACTTATACACAGCATATTTACATATATTTTAGAAGGACAATTGCTGTATAGTGAGAGATCCTGAATGATACACTAGGCTGATTGGAAACAAGAAGTGTTTTAATGCAGGACTTTGTGAATGTCCTAATGCCTCTCCAAAACGCTACCAAAAGGCTGTGTGTGGTGCCACACAGTGAGATTTGTCTGTTCTGGCTTATCTTTTTATTATTATTTATTTTTATTTAATTTTTTTTATTATTATTCTTGCTTGAGCTCTTCCTTGAGTTTGGAAATTATAATTCTACACAGCTGGAAATCAGAATAGGTTAGGAATAAGATTGTTTTTTAATTATTCATTATGTAATGTTGGGATGTGAGCAGTGTAATCATGGTTTGTAGTGTCTCTGAAGGACATTGCAGTTTTTGGTTTCCCCAGCTCAGTTACAAGCAAAGTATGGAATAAGATGGCATTGCAAGCCAAGTCTTCTTCTAAATGATATATATTCACCTTGAAGAAGTGACTGCTGATTCTGCCTGGTTCACAGAGCTCCTTTTGGTAGTAGGCAAGCCACTAAAGCCAGTCTTATCTTCAACCCCAAATATCTCCTATTTTGTCTTCTGGGGCCTGACTGAAGGCATCTTGCAAGGCAGATGCTTTTCACCCTCTGAGACCTGTGCATTGTTTGGGGAAATGCTCAGTAGAACCCCTAGGAGAGGAATCAAGTATTTAGGACCTCAAACCAAATGTACAGAATTGGTGAGATTTGGCTGGGACATCTCATTGACTTCTCTATTTGTAAAATGGGGATTATCCTTGGTCATTGTCAGACAGGGAAAGGTTAAGGACAAAAATATCAGTTCTGAGACACCTATTAGAAGGAAGGGGTACCATGGGATGAGTAGAAGAATTTAATCAACCTCTTCAGAGAACAGTTTTAAGGTTAGTGTTATGACCCAGTTATTGAGAGATGCCTCTACCTGAACTTGGGTGCAAATGAGATCATATGCTGAAGTCATGTTGATGGTGGCTGGCTGCCTGGCATCCAAAAAAGCTGCTGTCTCACTATCCTCCACAGCTGAAAAGGGGAGAAAAAATATAACAGAGCATTCATGAGTTTAGATAAGGACCATGAGAGCTCACTCACCAGATACCAGCACAGATAAGACAGGCTGGAATTAGAGATATCAACTAAATTTTTACTAACAAAATCAGAGCAGGATAATGATAAGTAAAATAAGACCTCAAAAGCACCACCTCTCCCCTGCTTCTCCTTCCTTCTCAACTTTACCTGCTCCCCAAAAGCAGCCCCGGGACCCAAGGAATGGGGGTTATGGTCAGTTCACCAAATATTTTAGTGCTGCTACTCAGGGAGAAGTCCTTGCCCTGCTCCATTGGGAATAGTCCCTTCCATGGGAGAACCATCTCCGTGGTTCTCCATGAACTTCCCCAATATGAGTTTATCCCACAGGCAGCAGTTCCCCACAGATTGCTGCTGGGGGCTTGGCTGCTGGCTGGGGCTAACCACAACATATTTGGTCAATAGTACCATCTTTATGGTATCTCATATTCCTGTCAGGTGGCTTAATTTTTGTCAAGGTTGTAGGAACCCATGGAGGTATATTTGGGGGCAGAAGTGAGTGTTTGTGAGGAGGGGAGGTTTGGCGGTCACAGATGCCATTAGTCCCATAATTTGGGGTCAAACAAATGATATCAGTACACGCTGCTGTTCCACCCAGTTTGCAATAGAGGGAACCCTTGTTAGGAACCAGCGCCACCCTGCTGCTCCATTCTGCAAAGTTCTTCTGTGGTTTTAACAGTGTACGAGACAGGCAGCTGTGATTTTTACGTCCTTACAGTTATTGAATTAAAAATTACTAGAAAACAAATGCAGTTATGCAAAACAAGGCATGGTATATACACTCTTTCAATTTATTAGTAGTCTTCTTTTAGGAGTGAATGAGACAGATGTCCTGAGGACCAAGAGATCTTATTACTATACACAGGGAAGCCTATGAAGATTTCATGGGAAATCTTAATTCCATCATTTCCTTATTTTGGAGTGTTTTAATGTACTTTTTAATTCTCAATTTTCCTTCTGAAGGTAGGTGGTTTACTATTTACAAGCAATTTAATGTACTATCTGAAAGAAATAGAATAGCAGTGAATGTTTGCCAGCCTAATTACACAGCAATTTAGCATGATCATGATATGTTCTTTGTTCAGTGATGCAGTTCTGACTGTCTGCATCAACCATGGAGATTTAGGTCACTTAAATCTGACATTTGATCTAATTATCCTTCAGGAATATAGGTCAGCTGCAGCACCGATCTCGTGTTGTAAAGGAGAAACAGATCTCTCTGGTTTTGGATATAAGCCACTTTAATGCATTTACTTTTTTTTTTTTTTAAGTATATGAAGATAGATTTTACTCTTCTTACACACAAAACCAAAGTCCCTCTAGGCATTTTAGCTGGGTAGTCTACTTCCACTAAGTGGTGTTCTGCACTCAGGAGTTTGCTGGTTGCTAACAGAGTGCAAGTGCTGCTCATTGTTATGTTTTCTCAGTCACAATTTTCCCAATGCCTTCTCAGAGCTTGAAAGAGTTTAGAGCAGTCTGGCTCTTACTTTGGTGTGAAAAGCTCTTATACAATACAGTGTGATTGCTGAAGCCAGGTAAGGTGCTGCCTACACTGGAAATTTATACTGATTTAAAGTTGGTGGAGTAAGTATACTAATCCACTCCCTCATCTTCATTCCTCTTCCCCTACTATAAGCATATAATAAATGTGAGATAAATGCAATTACATGTGACCATATTCTTTCTGTCCAGCAAAGCATTATCCTTACAACAGAAAGATTGCAGGAGTAAATCTCAGGTAGAGAGGGGAGAGTCATAACCTATCTGAGAAGAATTCATTTGTGTACTTGTTGTAACTCTGTACCCTGTACCCTGTAAACCCCAATGCTTTAAGAATGGTATGTTCCTTTAACCCTGTAACCCCTGCAAGACCTA
>PYHW01009979.1:717994-741273 GCA_013186435.1 Turdus rufiventris
TGATATTTATCTATTCTCATGATACAGCACCCTAGGCCAGTTCTGCAGAGTAGGTGAGGAGCGGCAGTTCCAGGCCAGGGTGTAGTATTATGTACTAGCATCTCACCAGAAATGGCTGCAAACTGTGTATCACCTGATGGAAACTTCAAACACCTCCTTTCTCTTTGTCCCCCTTCCCCTTTGTCTGATTGGGAAACAAAATTTAATAATTTTTGGCTCAAAAACCCTCTTTTTTGCTTTTAAACAAGCAAGAGATCTTAACTCCTCTGGGTCACAAAATCCTGTTTTCCAGGACTAATAATACTTTCCAAAGATCTTGCACAGATTGCAGAAGTCACTACAATGGCATTTCGCCAAATAATTATACAAAAAAAATTAAGTATGTCATTTCAAAACTAAAGAAAAAAGCACGAAGGATGATTAAGAGTGAGTTAAAGAAGTGTTATATGAAGAGAAGCATGTTGGTGTTTATCTTAAAGAATTCCATTGTGTTACATACATTTTTTGCATGTAAACAAACAGAAAGTAGTACAACGAATCTTAAGAGAAATGTTGTTATATTGGAGCCAATAAAAGACAAATATAGAGAAAAATAGTAGTATCTGGTTTTGTTTCAGAAAGAAAGAGGTGCAAAGAGCGGCAGGTCTGTGTTAGTCATGTGACAAGATGCTTAAAAAAAAAGTTTCCCAGATGTTGGTGGGGTTCCACAGTAGAATCAGAACCCATCTTCATGCATCATCTTGGATGACTTGGTTTGCACAATGAATGCACACACTAAATAGTAAAGCTCTAGTAGTCTAAGATATCTTTAGTTAAACTGACATGTCTAACTTCCTTTGTTTCTCTTGAAGTTTGTTTCATTTGTTTCTCGTGAAGTTGCTTCAAAGCTAGTTTGTACATTGAGGGGAAATGCTGTGTGTGATTATGTGATATTGCTCCCATTCAGAGGCAACTGAAAGCTTAAAATTGAACACAGTTGAATGGACACGATGCAGGGCTGCTGCAAAAAAATGCTGCTTTCACAGAACTGTTACTTAAGGACTAGTGATGGCTGGGAGCTGCTGCTCAGCACATTTCATTTGATCTAAACCCAAACTTTTGAAGAGTTTAAAATCTGGTCAGTGAAAAATCTGGGATGCTTTTGAAAATGCATTCCTGAATATAGGAAGTGTGATTAATACTCTAGTTAGAATTGCAAAACATGTTTTTTGGTTTGAATCTATTGAAGAGATTAATTTTTATTACACTGAGAAAATAACCTCAATCTTCTATTTTTGATGCATTGTGGAAACAGACGGGTTGAGCTGAGTTTATTTTTATCAGTATTTTGCACTCGCAGGTGAAATTTGACAGAATGTCACAACTTGTTTTCCATTTGATTTCCAGCAATTGCCAGTCTATACCTTCTCTTAAGTTAACAGCCTGGAGACATGAAAATTTCATATTCTGACTCAGTTGCACTCAGATTTTGGTATTCTTTTTCTCTCCCATTTCTTGAAAATGTTGCTGTTATGGGTGGCAAACTGTACTTTTTATTCATTTTGTAAGAGTTAAATTCAAAATACCTGCTATGAGATCATCTTTCCTGACACAAATCATAGTCCCCAGTGCTGTCATTAGTGATGACATTCCTTATATTATACACAAGTTTATATTCAGCCTATGAGGTAAGCTAATTAAATAAGAGAGATTTTTTTTTTTGTTTATTTTTTTTAATACATGTTTTCCCGTGTTTCTTTTTGATTCAGTGCTCCCAGCTCCAGCTGGTGGATTTTCTGCAGTGTGGCAACAATGAAATTATTTAGCACATTCTTTAATATCATGTCCCTGGATACCCTGGTTGGGAGACAGGAGGAGAGCAGATAGAATAAAGAGTCCAAGTTAAATTACATCAGTGGGGTGGATGCAAGTAAATAATGATTGTGTTAAGTAAAGGTATTTATTTTTCTGGTATTGCCATGGTTATTAGCAAAACTCGTGCTGGTTTAAGATTGGGAGCCAGCTGGGCCTACAGTTAAGAATAATTGTTGTTGCTGTTCTGTGCAATGCTTTATGAGTTCCTGCTGGGTTTATAATTAATTCAAAGTGCACTGGGACAATTACATGGCTATGCATATTGCTTGATCCTTCTCCACAACTCTGGAATTTCTTGGATTTGGATGCTGGGATCTGGATTGTCTTAGAAATTTGGTAAAAATAAAGTAAAAAGGTGTTGTCTGATTACAGAAGGGTTAGACCTCTCCTTCCTTGTTTTTCTTTGCTCTGCTGGAATGCATTCAGTAATTAATGTGGGGAAAATACAGGGACATAGCACATTTTCATCCAGAACAGGAAAGAGGGAGATCTTACTTAAGATCTGTGGTCTCCTTTCACTCCCCTTTCCAGTGCAATGATCCTGGTTTATGGCTTATTCTGTGTCTTAAAATAACTGAATGACAGTACCAACGATATTAAGTTTGAGGACTGAATCACAACACTGGAGACAGTAGGATCTTGTTTTCCCCACCGTTTGACACTGACAGTGATGACAGTGTGGGATTGCTTGCAAAATTTAGCACAGAATTCTGTGGTCTCCAGATACTTGAATTTCAGGCCTGGGATTAACGTGGATTTTTGTCACTTGAACACTGGTGAAACACTTGAATACTTGGGAGAAACATCTGAACTAAAATCCTCAGACTTGTACCAAGTTTTGGGGACAGCAGAACCAAGAAGTCTGCAGACCAACCGAAGGATCAACTGAAGAAAGAGATTAATCTAGTTTAATACTGGATTTAGTGTTTGTTTTCACAAGCCTTCAATTCACTGATGTGCCTTTTGATAGTTGTCTTCAAATGTGCAATATTTGAGGCACTGTTAGCCCTAGAGGGACACCTGGGAAAAATGTAAATGGATAAGCTGAATTCTGTCATTGCAGGCTCTTCTGAGTGGCACCATCTTGACCATGAGTCACATCTTAGATCTTGGACATTTAAAACCTGAATGTCTAAGTCTTGGATTACTATATCAGCTCCTTCTGATAGAAATCAAAATAAAGAAAAAAAGTGTATATAAAGACCATTTCAACTCCTGAAACAGGTCAGATGACTTTGAATGCATACCAGCCTAAGTGTATGAATTAAATTGACAAGAATCTTGTCATCACTTTCATTTAATATACAAAACTTTATCTTCCTCAAAAAGAAATCAGCATGGAAAGTCATTAAGACTTCTGTTTTGTCTTCACAAGTGAAGAAGATCTGAATTTCCAGTACTTATAGACCTTGTTTAGTTTTAAAATATAGGGTTATACTTTGGGGGATTGTTCTTTGTGTAAGGATAATTCTGAGGTCTCAGGCAACTGTTCTAACTGGGCAGCTATGCAAATACTTTTCATACCATTTCTGAGTTCAGCAGAAAATGAGATGAGAAATCTGAGGATGGATGAGAAATCTGAGGTAGGACAGGTTTTATGATTAAAGGTACATTTACATTTTGTGAGAGAATTCTGGTGATCCTGAAAGAACAAGAGGTCCTTCTCCATCACTCTAGTAATCCCCATAGGTTAGTGTTTATGATGAATTTGCACTCTGATGGGGATTTCCAGAGCTTACAGTGAAAGAGGAATGGCTGGGAAAACTGGAGACCTCACCTCATCTTTGTTGCTGACTCGGTATGTGTCCTCTAGTGTATAATTGAAATTATTGCCTTTCTCCATGACAAAGGAAAAATAATTCTGTTGTACAACAGAATAGAAGAGGAAGCTTCTGTGCTCTGGTATCCACCTGATAAGATACCAACATGAAAGTGCAGAAGGACTCAGGACAGCCATTACTGAACCTCAAGTATTTTGGAGGTTATGGAACAAATAAAACCTGGACTTTTGTGTGATAATTTAACAAAAGATTTTTGGTTATAATAATAATAATAATAATAATAATAATAATAATAATGTTTTTTACTTTTTGTATTATCTTACTTCATGTTAGGTGTAGACTGGCCATGATAAAGCCTGGATTTGCAATGGCAGTGGACATTGTTCCAGTTCTGGAACTGTCTCTGATCACAGCACTGGAGCAAAGAGACGAGCTGCTTTGCAGATAGTGCTACACACATGAGTGAGAGAGTGATAGGTGCCTGTGTTAGCAGGGAACTGCACTCTGTGATGCAAACTTTCAACCAGGGGACCAGATTTATCATCTAGGAAGGCTGTAAAAAAGGGAATACCCTTTCTACAAGTGATATGCTTCTTATGCCTTACACCACAAAATAAAATGCTACCATTCAGATCTCGTTTAAAATTCCCCAAGCAGACATTCTGTAGATGTAAAAATCTGCTGGGTAGAGTATAGCAGAGAATTTAACCCTCTAGTCCTAATTGCTGGTGTAATTCTATTGACTTTGATTATAGTATTCAGCTGCCTTTGCTAGGTATACTCTTTATAGGTGAATTGCCCTGGTTATAGTCTTGGTTAAGTCTCTGTACAATGCAGTAGCACTTGCTTCTTCAACCACAGACAGTGATAAAGTTTGCTCTTTAGTAGATATAATTCAATTCTGGTGTAAATAAGGAGCTATAACAGCAATTGAGTTGAAGCTGTTACTTGTATACAGAAGTTGTGGTTGGGATGTGATCTCATATCTAAGACCTTGTCACAGAGTATCTCACCAGGAGGGCTCTTTATTTCTGACAGATTTTAAATTAGACTACTTTTTTTCCAAGCTATCTTGTCTGGTTTCTGATATTTTTCTTAGAGTGAAGGCAATTCTTGCAGAGTGCATCATTTATATAAAACTTGTTCTAATGTCTAAAGCTTGTAACGACACATGGAATAGCAAAAAAGGCACATCTTTCCTTGAAGTTAATATGCTTCCCTCATTCAGTCCTTGATTTTGAAAAGACCTCTTATCACAGCATTTGAAAAGCACTGCATGAAACAAGACTAATGTTCCAACATGTTTTGTGTGTTGTGCTATTTCATGCTGAAAGCCAATTGTGAATGGTGCTTTTGTGATATTTATTTGGGGAAATGTATTTGTTGAACATAAAAGAAGAAAAAAGCCAAAACCACAACAGTCCCCTCATTGTTATTTCTTTCCTTCTGATGGAAACCAATAAGTGAACAGGAATTCTTTGAGACCATAAAAATGTCCAAACATAGAAATCTCTTGACTCAAGGTAACTGCACAAGCCCCACTTGTATTTCTTTTTTTGGCTGGTGACAAATGAAATTTAATGGGAGGATCTCACATAAAGCAATGGGGTATATTATTCAGAAAAAGCAGACAATCTTCCCCAAATGTCCTTTGATGGGTTTTTGAATTCTCTTTGTGCTCATTTTCAAGGAAATTTCTCTATGCACAAGATTAGAGACATGCAAAGAGTGATATTTGGTACTTAAGGTCTTTTTGTTTCATTTTTATTGTGCTTCTAAAGGAAATTACATATGCTTCAAAAGTATTTTTAAAATTCTGTCGTGGAAATATGGAAATGAATTCCCATTGGATATAGGATCTGAACTCAGAGATTCTAGCAAAGTCCTATATCCTTAAATTTCAAAACTAATGCTGCTTCCCTGCTCGATGTGAGCCTCTTATACAAACATTTTTGTTGTTGAGACTCACTCCATTTTATAAGCAAGATATTATAAAGCTAAGAAAAACAAAAAGGGGTGTGTTTGTGTGTATGTGTGTGTGCTTAAAATTGTCACCTCCACAGCTCTTCACCAGGTTAGTAATACTAAGTAAAGTTACCCTTTAATGGAAGTCTGGCACTGGTTTATTTGAGTATAACTCACAAAGTCTCAGCTCCAGTGAAAATTTCCTAGATAATCACATTTCAGAGAATGCAGTGCAAGCAAGGATAAATAATTTCTTATGTCCATTCACTGTATCTTCTAGATAATTTAAATTCTCTGCTTTTTTTGTCCCTATATGTTTTGATTCTTTTCCCACATTATCACTCTATGCTCTGACTTAAAAATCACAATAACATAAAAGCAATGTACATTCATTATCAGTTTGGAGACACCAAGGCAAGGTCTTAGATATGAGATCTTGCCTTAAGATGCCATAAAAAATAATGGCAATAACATATAGTTATTTAAGGTGGTGCTGAGTATGTGATAGAAAGTTTTATAAAGAAAAAAAAGTTCTTTCCAAATTTCACCAGCTTAACAAAGCAGTCAAATATTCATGATGAATAATTTATAAGTTGAAATAACTAAAATTTTAAAATGTTAAATAAAATTTTGTGCCCCAAGTATTTGCCACTATGCTTAAAATACAGGATTACCATATACATAAAAACACAATATTCATGAAAGAACTTTTTCATAAAGAAATACATTTTTCAACATATCTTTTATCTACATGACAGCATTTGACTGTTCATTCTATTACAAAGTAGTAAGACTGAAATGTAAGTCATTTTTTTTTACCAGTTTTTAAAATTGTTTCTATATTTAGGCTAAACTATTAGACTTTAAATGAAGCACCTTCAGAAATCTTTTGAATGAGACTTTATGCCTTAGTAATTTTTCTGATAGAAAAATGTCTGTGAGTTGTTTTATAATGTTGGAAGTGCTTCTAAGAAAGCATAAAATATTTAAATCCTTTTTCCATTAAACACTTCAATTTTGCTCTTAAAATGATGCTTAGACAGCTTCATCCCTTCACTGAAAAGTATTCCTGTATGTTAAACCCCACAGTTATCTTTTAAGAATAAATCCAGGAAAAAGATGCTTAATTACATTTTCATCTTTCTAGTCAAGTACGTCTATAAAAATTCACTATCTACTGGCATTTTGCTTTCCATAATTTGTAAATGCCCCCTTGATCTCTACTGCCATGTACAGAAGAGTGGAAACCAATTAAAAAAGATGAATTCAATTTTTGTACAAAAACATGTTTATCAAGTTTTCTATCTTCTCTAAGATCAAATTTTGCTTTTCATTATTTTTTCACTGGATCAGAGTATCATTATGAAAAGGTAACTCTTTCAAATTGGATCTAATTATTCCAATAACTACTTTCTATTTGAAATCCTAAGAAACTACCCTTTAAAATTTTTGTAAACAAAATTTCAATATATTTAAGCAGTAACAATTTTGTGTCCACAGACAATTAAAGTGAAGGGTGATACAGATTAAACATCATAGAATCACAGAATTTCTGGAGTTGGAAGGGACCCACAGGGATCATCAAAGTCTAACTTCTGGCCCTACACAACACCATCCCCAATAATCTCATATGCCTGATATGTTGCCCAAACCCTTCTTCAACTCTGTCAACCCTTCTTCAACTCTTGGGGCTGTGACCATTTTCCTGAGAAGCCTGTTCTACTGCCCAACAACCTCCTGGCTAAAGAAACTTTTCTTAATTTCTAGCCTAAAACTCCTGACACATCTTCATTTCAGTTATGTTTGCTTTCTTTAAATGAAGAAAATTCAGTGTCTATAGATAGGAGAACAGGTAAGTAATTGGTCTGTTTCCTCATAACTGTGTAGGAGTTTGACAGTTTTGTATGATCAAGGTGTTCAAAACATGCATAACTGTGTTTTACAGTGAACTCTATTAGTTATTACCTTGCAGATAATCTAAAATACCTACTTTAAAAAATCTATTTTTTAAATAATACTTTTTCTTCTCATAAAGTGACAAGGTTATACTTTGAAGCATCTGAGTGAAATACACAGATTACAAGACATTACATGACAACTTTATATTTTTCAGTTAAAAAGCAAAAAGCAACTATGAACTGGAATCCAAGATAGTTTTTTAGAGCTGTAAAGTCTATCAGGTTCTTAGTAGTTATATCTAACCATGCAGGTCTCAAATTTCTCTTCTAGTTTAGTCCCCCATCTTCAGCAAGGAAGTATAAAACAGCTTCTACCCCAGTATTGCCTCTAAGATCTCACTTTCGTATCATGAAAGACACAGGCAAGAAGTAGCTTTAAGCTGTAAGGCAGTAAACATGCACCAGTGAGAAACCACTATGTAAAGGCTGACCCTGGGGATTGCTGCCTTGCTGGTGTCATGTCTAGAAAGGGGTTGTTGGGTGAGAAACTTCCCATTACAGACCTGCTGAACCTTATGTTTCCTATCACACCTGGATCAGAATCTAGAGCTTTATCTGTGTAACTAAGAATTTTAACTCTTCAAGACAGCTACCAGCCTCTGTCAAATTTGATGGAGTATGTGTCACTAGGCCAGGGAGGGCGGGCTGGGAAATCATATAACCATAGAATTGTTTGGGTTAGAATGGACCTCGAAGATCATCCAGTTCCAACCTCTTGTCATGGCAGGTACACCTTCCACTAGGCCAGCTTGCTCAAATCACTCATCCAGACTGGCTTTGAACACCTTCAGGGACAGGACATCCACATCTTCTCTGCGTAACCTCTTCCAGTGCCTTGCCACTTTCACAGTAAAGAATTGCTTCCTGATGTCTAATCTAAACCTAGTGTTTCTCAAATAGTCTTCCCCCATCTTTCCTGTAGCTTTCCTTCAGGTACTGGAAGTCTGCAATCAGGTTACCTTGAAGCCTTCTCTTCCCCAGGCTCAACAGACTCAGCCTTTCCTCATAGGAGAGCTGCTCCATCCCTCTGTTCAACCTGGTGGGTCCCTCTGGATTTTCTCCAACAGGCTGATGCGCTTTCTGTGCGGGGCAGCCCAGAGCTGATGCAGCACTGCAGATGGGGTCTCACCAGAGCAGAGCAGAGGGGCAGAATCTTCTCCCTCACCCTTCTGGTGATGCTGCTTCAGATACAGCCCAGGACACATTTGGTTTCTAGGCTGTGTGTGCCCATGGCTGGGTCATGTTCAGTCTGTCATCCATCAGCACCCCCAAGTCCTTCTCGTCAGGGCTGCTCTCAATCTGTTCATCCCCATGCTGTGTTGATACTGAGGGTTGCCCCAGATGCAGAACCCTGCCCTTGGTTTTATTGAACTCATGAGTTTCCCATGAACTCACTTAAATAAGCTTGCCCAGGTCCCTCTGGATGGCATCCTGTCCTTCAGATGTCTCAGTTGCATCACTCAGCTTGGTGCTATCAGCAAATTTGATGAGGGTGCACTTGAGGGTAATAAATGGCACTGGTCCCAATATGGACACCAGAGGGACACCACGGATGTACATCGAACTTTGAGCTTTTCACCACTACCCTCTGTATGCAACCATCCAACCATTTCCTTATCCACCTAACAATCCACCCACCAAGGCCATCTCTCTGCAATTTAGAGACAAAGATGTTGTGGTGACCATGTCAAAGTCCTTACGGAAGTCCAAATAAATGACATCTGTAACCCTTCCCTTATCCACTGATGTAGTCACTGCATAATAGAGGGACTCACTCTTAGTGAAGCTGTGCTGGCTGTCTCAAATCACCTCCCTGTCCTCCATGTTCCTTAGCATAACTTCTAGGAGGATCTGTTCCATCATCTTCCCAGACACAGAAGTTGACAGGTTGGTAGTTCCCAGGATCCTCCTTTCTGCCCTTTTTTAAGATAGGTATGTTTCCCCTTTTTCTGTCGCCTGGGATTTCACTGGGAATACCATGACTTTTCAAATATGGAGAGTCGCTTGGCAACTACAACTGTAAATTCCCTCAGGATTATGGTATGCATTTCATCAGGTCCAATAGACTTAGGTACATTCAGGTTTCTCAGGTGGTCATTAATCTGATTTTTACTTACAGTAGGAAACACTTTGTTGCCCCAGTCCCCATCCTGCTGTCCCATTTTGCTCCCTCAATCTCCTTTGTGCTCTCTGTCAACCTAAGAGTTGTGGGAAGAGAGGCTGAAGACTGAGTCAAAAATTTTTTGGGTATCTCAGCCTTCTCTTTATCTACTGTTACCAGTTTTTCAGCATTGTCAGGTGGAAATACACTTTCTTTGACCTTTTTCTGGTTAACAAACCTGTAGAAACCCTTTCTATTATTCTTTGCATCTCTTGCCAGGTTCCGTTCCAGCTTCACTTTCTCCTAGTTTCCACTTCCTGTGCAATTGCTTCTTTCTCTTTATTTTGATCAGCATTTTTGACTCGGCCATGCCAATCTCTTGCCTTTCTTACCCAACTTCTTGTTGCTCAGTAAAGACATGAAATAGAAAACACATATTCCTCAACTCATGACCTAGTTGGTAGGCATGGAAAATTAATATGCTTTGGTTTATTAAGACAGACTGGCTTTAAAAATCTGGCTAGTCCCCTTGATTCACTTGTTCCTCCTGGGACTTTTCAAACTATATGATTGCTGCCTTTCTTTAATCTGCCAGGAGTCTAATTACCATAACAATTAATTGACAAGAAGTGTAATATCAGGAGTATCTACTCTTCAGAAAGTTGTTGATGTTATTCATCACCTACTTTTTGCTTCTTCCTTGAATACCTTTACTTGGATATAGACAATATGAGATGCACACAGTGGTTTTGATAGTGGTGTAGAATTCCTCTCAACCAACCTGAGATATTCCTAGTGGAATTGTCTAGATTGGCCTCTAATGCATAGATTAAACATCGTTAGTAGGAACATTATGAAGATCCTAGATGAGTCCAGTGAATCATGCTTGTAAGTACCTATTTCTCTCAACTGGTTTTAGAGGGTGAATACAATTAGCTGGTATAAAAATGCTGTATATTCCAAAGTCAGTGAACATGAATTTGATTTCAAATGTGTGTGCCGTGTCTCAGTTGCAGTCTGGGCTCTGACAGGTGATATATGAAAAAGAATGTGTTTTGAGTGCAGGAGAAGTGGGACAGCTTTCCAGCATTTTTAGGTATCTCAGAAAACGTCATCCTGTTTAGCATAATGTATTTTGTAAACCATTAAAAAAAAAAGTCTGAATCTTCATATCCACCATGGTCTTCCAGCCATCCCTGTAGGATGTACAGGAATAGGATATCTTCCCTAACTCAGATTCTTCCTTGCATGCTTTCAGACTTCATTGTTGTAAAAAAAAAAGTTTATCTTAGAAGCACTTTGAAAAAATCAATCTGATACCTGTTTGTCACAAAAAGTCTGTCCAGTAGAAGAGGGATAAATTAATGTTATTTAGAGCATTTAATTCACATTCTGATAATATTAAACCCCGATGTGTATCTGGACACCTCCTGTGGCTGTCAGTGCCTTCTCATGAAAGAATAATTCCAAAATCATGAGTCATGTCATCTGCTCAAATTGTTACATAAAAATCTTATATATACATATATACATATACATATATATATACATATACACATATACACATATACACATATATACATATTACATATACATATACATGTGTATATATATTACAATTCTTTCTGTGATTTATACATCACAAGCAAGAGTAAATTTTTTCATTCTTACTCTCTGGCCTGGAAGCATAATAAACAGGAAAACCTGTGATAAATTTTGTATTATAGGACAAATCATCTGACATACAAAGAATTGCATACAGGGTTTAATTTTTGTCTCACCAAATAAACAAATACTTTTTAAGTTGCCTTGATTGTCATATTTTAAAGATATTATTTTCAGGAGATAATAAAAGGCTTGTAAATAACTTGAAACACATGAAAGAAATAAAATAATTAATGATGAATAAATATAGTCATAATTTAAGTGGGTTTTTTCCAGTATGGAGGATTTTTCTTTTGTTGGGATTTTGTTTCTGATGAATTTTCTATTTATTTGTCGCTGAAATACCACTTTTTGACTCATTAAATACATGTTCTTTTAACCATGTCCTGGTTTCTCTATCTCTCAAAGTTAGTTCTCTGGAGTGCACAGCTGTTCAGCTTGTTTCTGCTTATAATGAGAATGTCATCTCTCTTTTCTATTATCCGTGGGATACTTTTCTACAGTTTTTCTCCCTCTGAAAATTTCCAGTTGCTGATAGTATTCCATATGTTGCTCTAGTGCTAATGTATACCCTTGTGAGATTTGAGTCCAATATGATCTAAATCTGAGAAAATTTTATTTGTTTTTGTATAGACTTTGCTTTGATAAAATATAAAAGGTAGCTTATACTTTCAGAACACATGTCACCCTGAGAAGTAATGAATTTGTTGCTGTTATTTCCCTTAATTTATCATTCAGAAGTCCAGATCATATTGGGAAATTCTGAAAACACATTAAAAGACACGACCAAAACTTGCAGAGAAAATGCATTCATTAAAGTATTTTTTTAAAATCAAACTAGTGCTACTGACCTGATTGCTATAGTCAACTAGAAGGTGAAGGTGTGTTTTCCAAGAATATATCCTAGCTAATGTTTCAAATTTTAGTCTCTAAATCTTCCATAATCTATAGCGACTTAATTGATTTTTTTTCAAGTGATGAAATTTTGCATAATTAATCAATGGAACAAACTTTATATCATAAGAGGATTTGGATTTGAAGCAGGTTTTTTTCCTTTGTTTTGAGCTGTTATTTGTTTGTTTCGTCATTTTTTAAAAAACATATGCATTTACTTGATTAATCCAAAAGCAAAAATATGGTCCCTAAGGCAGAGTAGATGGAAAACTAAACACTGGAGCATGCAGGATCCCTTGTCTTGTAGCATGAAACTCAACATTTATCTTGATTATCTGTTGAATTTATTTATGGACTTTTGAATATAGTCTTCCTTGTGACCTTACCTTGAAACTGTAGGCTATCTTTGGCTGAGGTAGTTACTTTACTAAGATAATAAGCATAGCACCATGCTTGCTTAAGTGCGCTTGCTTTCAAAATTTTAGCAACTGTTAATAAAAGTGTCTATGCAGTACTTATTCTATCAAAATGCAACATGGCCCACAGAGCTATTGGTAAATTTTTGAGATGTATTTGTGTATTTTAGAAGGTGCTTTTAGGTTATACCAAAGTGTTCTGGAATTCAGTGATAAGGTATTTGTGATCATTCTTCAGTTAATCTTCTGAAATGTTAGTAAATGTCCAGGATAATACTTTTCTGTGGTTGGCACCAAAAAGGTGAAGAAGGTGTTGGAAGCCTGAAGCTACATGAGCTGAAAGGACAGTTCCTTTTCTATTTTCTCCAGATTTTTCCTCTATTCCTCTTGCATTAATCTATAAGATTTATAACTTCTTTTTAGGTAGTGTATGCCTTCTATATAATTCTACTTCACAAGATAATATCTCCATCATTATCATCTTTACCCATGCAGGAGCTTTGCCTTCCTGATCATAAGATACTACAGAAAATGAAAATGTGAATATTTCCGGCTTGAGGCTATTCTGATGACTGCAAATGTCAGACTTACAGAAAAAACATAGAATGAAAACATTCCTAATGAATCACAATCTGTCCAAAAAACTTCACCTTTTATTGGATCAATTCAATTGTCCTGACTTTGATGCAACACTCCTCTCCAAAGCCCCAAAAGTCACACACAGACTATAACCCCCTCCCCCACAAAGCAAACCGATCATTTTTTTCCACTCGTCTACTAATTTCACTTATAATAGGCTGCTTTGGAAAAGACTAAGTTTCCCTCTGATAGCAATAGCTTTGGGGTTCTATTAAACATAACTGGTACAATTTTATAGTGCATACCTTCTAGAGCAATAGATAAAGAGAATTTAGATTTCTGCAGCTCCATAATTGCACTGTTATTCACCCTCTGCTGAAATTATTTTCTACAAATTAATGTTTATCTTTCATATGTAGGAGATCTATAATTCAAAATACCTAATGAAAATACCTAAACTTTCCAAACTAATCTGTATTTTATTGTCCCTGACATCAAGAAGGTTTTTTTGTTCATCCATAGCAGGCTTGTTTGTGGAGATAATTAGATTTTAGTTATGCCATTCCTCAACCAACGTTCCATCCTTCCCATAGACCGAGAATGCTGTGGCTTAAATCTGAATTCAAAATCTTAATACTGAAAAATTCTTGTAGATTTTTTACTAAGATCCTGATACTTAAACTTCCAATATGCACTGAGATTTAATAAAGACGGAAAATGCACAAAAATACTTTACTTTTCAATAAACCTCAGTTTAATTTAATCTCTGGTTAAGGTCCAGTGCTTACACATCTAAGGTTTAGATACATGTCTTACATGACCAAGATTTATTATGTGTTTCCAGTGTGTGCCAAATGCATCAATTGAACAAGATTTTGAGGTATGTCACTAAGGAGGCCTCCCCTCATATATAGGATATCAGACTTTAAAACATGCAGTCAGGACAAAGAAGATTGGACTTCAGCTCTTCCTGCTCAGGATTTTCAATCCGAAATCTCTTGTGAGTTTAGGTTATGGAATAGGAAATATATGTTTCCCATTCCCTCATAAAAAAAGAAAAGATAAAAGAATTGCTAAGATAAAAAGACTAAATGAAGTGCAACCTTCCTGCTGAAAAAAAGAGAAAATATTATTTTTAGTTGTGTAAGCAAAAATTCAAATACAGTAATTTCATGACTATAAGGTGCACTGGATTATAAGGCGCACCTCTGAGAGTCGACAAATTTCTGAACTTTTTCTATATATAAGGCATATCGGACTATAAGGCGCACTTTTTTTTTTGCAGCGGGGATTCACACTGTGCACAACAAAGTAACGAATTAGTAATGGAATCATGCAATCGCGGGGTTTACTGGCAGGTGCTCAGTTTGGAAACGTTTCACAGATCGACGTGGCCTTTAAACGTAGCCCCAGGTGCCCTCCCTGTGCCACAGGCACTGGCACTCCCGTCTGCCCCTGACACCGGCTGGTGCAGTTCGGCTCTGCAACAGTGCCATTCCCCCTCGTGGCTCAATGTTGTTGTGCGGCTGCCTCTCCCTAGCGGCTCAGCGCTGCCACGGGGCTGCCTCTCCCTTGTGGCTCGTCTCATGGCTCGCACTTCCGAGTTGGCAAATTTCACTACTCTGTCCATATATAAGGCGCACCGGATTATAAGGCACACTTCTGGGTTTAGATCAAAATTTTATTCAAAAGGGTGCGCCTTATAGTTGTGAAATTACTGTACATTCTTCAATGTTGTTTAGTCATATGGATCCTTTACCTGGAAAATACTATGAAAAAAGGTACATTTTTCTAAGTCTATGTATATAAACATTGTTATTAAACCTGTGCCCAAAAAGGGGAACTATTTTCTTTACGATTTGATAGAAGAACCCTTTTTGCTCCTGTTATCCTAGGAGATGTCCAGTGAATGATTCTGGGCTGTGGACTGGGAGAAGGTGTTCCAGGTAACGATGAGACTCTGTAAGCCCTTTCAAGTGAAATGTTCAGACCTTGAATCCATTCTGCAACAATGTGAGTAAAGTATTTGGCTTAATCACAAAAAATTTAGCACTGTATTCCTAGATATCACTGAAAAATATAATTTTTTAGGGTGAAGTCCAAATAAGAAATGCATTGTGGTTAAAAAATTTGGGGAAAGTTTTGTGGATTGCATATTGCATAGTTTTGTGCAGAGGGAAGAAAAATACACAAATAGGAGAATGAGACTCCAGTCATTAGCAACACGTGATTGGCATTTTGATGGAAGTTATGAAAACTTCACATTAATTGGCCTAACTACGATCTCAGCTTCTCTGCTCTATTTGTTTTCTTTTCAAGAGCTCCTCTTTGTTCAGAAATAAGAGAGATCAGAGCTAAGACTCTTGTGTGAATAGGGATTAATGATGAGTATAGATTATAAGACCAGATAAGCATTTTATTAGGTGAGTTGCACCTGGAAGATCAGGAAGTTTTGCTGGCAAAACTGGAAATCTTGCTGCTCAGTGTCAGTTGTAATGTGGTTCCTCCTCCCTCAGCTGTCTGTAGCAAAGAACAGCAAATCTGCAGCATTTTATTTACTAAACTCCTATTCTTTGAGTATTTATATATCAGGTGCATTTACGGGGTAGTGAAGAGACACTTCCCTCAGTTTTTCCCAGAGCTGCCACTCTACACTGAACTTTTGCAAAGTAAAATCTAGAAAGTCTCCATCTTCCCTGTCATGCTTTTTTACAAGCAATAGCTTTCCTTACTGATCCTTCACCCCTTGAAGTGGTTGGACCTGTACAGAGCCTGATTGTGCAGCTGGGAGATAGGAAATCTTGTTACAACTTGGTACAAGGGGGAAACAGAAGGTGATGATGCAGGATGTTTTCCAAAATTATCTACTCAACATGAAGGAATGCCTTGTCTATTCAGTCATGGTGCATGTAACAGGATTTAAAATGAAGTAGATTTAGATGTAGAAAAATTAATCGAATTCATAAAAAAGTTTATAAATAAATTATTTAAATTGATTTAACAATAAGATTCTCCCTAAAAGTTTCTGTATCTATGCCAGCCTTCAAAACTGACTAACAGGCCAAAATGTGATTTAGGGGTTGTTATATCTTTGAGAACTCTTGAAACTGCAGTTGCCTGACTTTTGTTTTGGAAGGCATTTGTTGAAGTCATTGGTGTTAAGGTTTGGGGCAAGTCTTTTCTTCTTCAGTCCCAGATGATATTATCTGCATTTCTCTTTCTTGTTTATTTCCTGTAATTTCCTGTGAATTAGCACCAGGATATCATCCTCCAGTGCAGGAAACCAAATCCTTTCCTTGCTCTCTTCTTCTTAAGTCTCTTGATTAATATCTGTGCACCTCAATTAGCATATTCCTGGCTTCAGGCTTCTTTCTTCTGTTACTGACTTCTGAGAAGAAACTGGTAAAATAATGTTATAAGAAATGTTTATGCATGGTTTTCTTACTGGATGCATAATTACTTTTTTTTCTCTAAGCTTTATGTAAATATTAAACATGAGATAGCAGATGGTAAAACTGGGAATAGGTTGCTCTGAATAACAATCCCTCCCCTACACTCCTGTAGTTTTTGGGGGAACCTCAGGAGGCCTTGACTATTGCAGTTCCAAAGCAGAAACTGCACATCAAGACACTGATTCCCATTAGATACCGGTTTGTAACTATGATATGTTCAATCTGTCAAAAGAAAATGCTTTAGAATAACAGCAGTTAACAAAACTTCTAGGATTTACTTGTTTCTGAATTTGTAATTGGAAGCATGTGCTTTCATTCATCTCTGTCCTCGGAATACTCTGCTGAGACCTTGGCCTTATCATTGACTGTCTTCCTCTGCTAGAATATGTAAGTGGTTTAGTCTCTTTTCTTGAGAAATCTTTGTCAAGAATAGAAATGTTTTGATCACTAGTATGGACTGGAAACAATAAATTCATCATCTTCATTTGTGTTGACAAAGTCTGAAACCAATTCCAGGAGCATGAAGCAAAAGACAAAGAGGTCTTTGATCCTTTTGAAGATTTAAACAGGCAATAGCTGTCACAACTTTTTTTTTTTTTTTTTTTTTACTTGTGAACTGTTCATCATGTGAAGATTTTAAATCTTGCATGGCAGAAAAAGGCCTGCTTGGAATTTTTTTTTTAACAGCTTAATAATGGATCCTTTAAAAATTATTTTTTCCCTGTACCAGTGTTAGTCTTTAGTCTCTGAATCTATTTTGAGGTTTTTGACTACTTTGGAGTCAGTGTTCTATCCTACCTCACAACCTTCTGGTGGCACTGTCTAGGGTTCAGTTCTGGTGATTTAGCAGAGTGTCATCATGAATCACCAGGATGTTAAAATCTGATTTATATGTGACAGACCTAGTCTGAAACTTGCTTCTGCTTTTGACATTTCCATCCATATTTGCCCTTACTTGAAGAATACCCTGGAGCATATGTTATTCTTTGGAAGTGTGCCACTATGCAACAAAACAGCCAGGGCCTTCTAGGCTAAGGAAAGACATACATTTACATTTCAACACCTCATCACATTGCACCTCCCCTAGACTGAAGTCCCACTACTGTTGCATGCATTGTGCTGCAGGTGCTGACATCTGAGGCTGTGGTCAGAGCCTGGATTTTCTTCCTTCTCATTCCCCTCACTGCACATCCATTGCTGCCACATGGAGCAATGGGTATGAGACAAAGGCCCCAATATTGACATTGTGGCCTCTTATACCCCAGTCCAGCATTGAGGACTGCAGCATAAAACACTAGATTGATTCTTCTATAACACTAGCTGAAAATCTGTGTGCTCAAAGTAACCATTTAGTATCCTAGCCAAACTGACTTCTAGATGTTAGATAAGATTGAAAATACACACTTGCTCCCAAAGAAATACTTCTAGGAATCTGAGTCAGCGGTTCTTTTTGAGGAAATTATCTGTCTCTTATCAAATTATTTGCAAAACACAAGTAGTGATACAATGAAACTATTTGGGTGATTTGTTAACTTTAAAATCATATTCCTTCTTATGTTCCTTGATTTTTAAAAAAATAACAACATGAATTTTTTTTTAAATAATAATCAAGACAGCAAGAAAATAATTATCTTTTTACCTATTCCAATTTCATTGTATATTTGCGGCACATTGATTGGCTATCCATAGCTAGTTTTTCTCAATATTTGTTCAAATCATTGAAACAGAAGTGGGAAAGAGAGAGGAGCTTTTATGTTAGGATGAAAACCAAACCAAACCAAACCAAACCTAGAAGCCCCACCTTAAAGATATCTTGGCTTGAGACTTGAAGAATACACAGTACCTAAAGTGATGCTCGACTCTAGTTTAATTAATTTCCTTTAAAACCAAAGGTATTTCAAGGTCTGATTTCTCTGATGTGATATTCCTTCAAATAACCTGAAATAATTTTATGGCTAATGAAACAGTAGCAATGCAGGTTTGTGCAAGGCTTACATATTTTTTACTCTGTGTGATGCATGTTTATTTTCATAAAGTCTAAAAATTTATATACAGTAATTTCACGACTATAAGGCACACGCTTTTGGCTAAAATTTTGGTCCAAACCCGGAAGTGCGCCTTATAGTCCAGTGAGCCTTATATAATGAACAGAGTTGTGAAATTTGCCAACCTGGAAGTGTGAGCCGTGAGCCAAACAGTGAGGGGGGCAGCGCCACAGGAGCGCCGAGCCACAAGGGGAGGCAGGAGCGGGCAGCCCCCAGCCGGCAGGAGCCGTGCAGGATGGGTGGGACTGGGCAGACCCTGGCCAGTAGAAGCTGTGTAGGGAGGGATGGAGCAGGCAGCCCCACACTGCCCCGAGCTGCGGGCGGCCCCCTGCGCCGCCCTGAGCCATGGGCAGTCCCGAGCCGCCCCAAGACGTGGGCAGCCCTGAGCCGTCCTGAACCACGGGCACTCCCGAGCCGCCACGAGCTGTGGCTGCCCCGAGCCATGGCCGCCCCTGAACCCTCCCTCACCAACTGGGGGCGGGTGGGAGTGCCGGGGCCCGTGCACAGGGAGGACATTTGGGGCTGCATTTAAAGGCTACACCAATCTGTGAAAAATGTTTGCAAATTGAGCACCTGCCAGTAAACTCCATGATTGCAGGATTCCATTACTAATTCGTTACTTTGTTGCGTGTGGCGCGGATCCTCGCTGCAAAAAAAAGTGCGCCTTATAGTCTGGTATGCCTTATATATGGGAAAAGTTCAGAAATTTGCCAACTCCCGGAGGTGCGCCTTATAATCCAGTGCGCCTTATAGTCATGAAATTACTGTAATTAAAAAAAAAAAATCCATGTACGCTAGAATACCAGCTTTTATCAGAACATTTAGCAAAAATTAATGTGATCACTGGTTTCAGGTGGAGAAGCAGTAGCTACTGCTATATAAATTCATTCAAATACACAAAGCAAGTCCTAGTAATAACTATATTCTTATTTCTTCAGCAGATACAGAACCACAATTCAGGTTGGAGGAGACCTCAAGAATTCTCTGGTCTATCCAACCTCCTACTCCAAGCAGTGTCCAGGGCAAAAATTATTCTGCTTATCTCGTCTGAACCTTTTTGTTGTCTCTCATGCTCTGTCCATGCGCCCTGATGAAGTAAAACACTTGCACAGGCATCTCACTGGCTGGGAGGATCATACACTAAAAGTTTACACCTAGAATAATCAACAGCTAGTGCTTCTCCCAAGGTGTTGCACCTGCTAAGCTGTTACATCTGCTTGTTTCACGGCTGTAACAGGCTCCTTGCAGTCCTTAGAGCAGCAGGCAGAGTAGACCTGACTGCAGTCAAGAGTACTGAGAAAGCAGAATTTTTATGAGAATTTTAAGTTCCATGGTTACTTTGAAATAATCAGATTAAGACCTCTTTGTATCTCACAAAAACTTGCATCAAGGTCACCAGCAACAGGAGAGATGAGAATTTACCCTCAAAACTTTATTTTTAATGCTGTCAAATTCCTTCTGCTCCTTTCTGGGTCAAGCATCATCTTGTACAAGATGGACAATTTTTCCACCCATTCTTGTTTGGAAAGCACATGAAAATTCCTGAACAGTGAAAAATTTTTCTAATACTGATAGTTTTCCATCTGTATAATTGATTTGCTAAGAATGCTTAGAAAATGAAACTAATTTACCAGAATTAATGTAAATTAAGTAATGAATGACAGTAAATTATGGATATAAACAGGGAGCACTGCAAAGCTAGGAAGAAAATAAACAGTTTTATTTTAAAATTAACTTATATTCAAAATAAGACAACACTTTATTTTCCCAACCTTTATATGGGTTTTATTCTGGACATTTCTTCTCCTAGTTGAAACAATGAGGACATTTATATGTTGAATGACATATATCTCTGTCACTCATCTGATATCCTTTAGCGTAGTCCAATTACTTTCATTGATGTGTCAGGGGTGACTGAATGTGTTGCTTACATCCAAAGGCTCAACTAATGCTGCTTCATTAGGCACAAGCTGTATGCTCAGGGATGCTCAAAGCAGTTAAGCATCTGGGCCAATTTAAAATTTTATGTTTTCAGAACTTCTGCTTTAAAAATTTTGCATCTCTTCCCACCCCTGTCCCCATCTCATCAGAAAGCTCTTCTTTCAGTCACCAAGCAGGTGTTAGCATACGTAGAATATAGTTCAATGTGAAGGGATTTTTAAAAAGTGACTTGAACACTGGAGGATATGCAGGGTTGTTTTCAAAGGAGACACATATTCAATCATGTGCAAAGCCTGTCTTGGTGAAGTGCATGTTTTATCAAGCAATAAAGATTTGTGGGCCAGCCTCTGAAAGCTAGAGGCAACACCACTATAATGTTTTTTTTTGTATGGGCTTGAATTAGCGTGTGCACACAAATTCCTTGAATATGAGGATGTGCATAAGGAGAGTGAGGATGCAACTTCACTTAGAGAAGGGCTGCAGAATTCCAACATGATACGGCCAAAAGCATGCAGGGAAAATGTTTATTTAGACAAAAATGAGTTTTATGTGTGTGTGTGGATGGGTGTGTGTGCTTGCATAGGTGTTGCTTGGATGCCTTGCTCTTCTTGTATTAATTCTACTTATATTTAAATTTCGGATTGTTAAAACTGGTTTGGTATCTACTAAGGGTCTCAGTGCCCTTTTGGGATTCTAGCCAGCCTTTTCTTCACAATTGTGATTAACTCTTAAGACAATATCCTAATAACCTAAAATGCACAAGAGAGTTTTTATATACTACCCTCTTCATCAGAAATTGTTTTGTTTGCTTGAGTGCCTTACTTTGAGGTGGTAATGAGAGTTTGGAAGTCAAATTAGAACTTCAGTGCCCATGTGAGTATGGCTCTTTCAATTCTATCTTTGCAGGAGATAATATTCCTCTTTTGGAGGGAAATTCTCTTCTTTTGGAGGTTTTGTTTTTCCTGTTTGGTACACATTTTGCTCCTTTCAGAGTTCTTCCAGGCCTTCTTAGCCCAATTTCCTTTATCTATCATCACCCTTTTGTGTTTTAACTGAAGGCAGCACAGAAGATGCTTCTTTATACTTTTCATGAAGAATTCCTGAGTTCTGAAATTCCCTGTATTTTCTATCACACAGTCTGAAATCAGCTCTTCATGGTAGACATATATTAGGGTTTGCTAGATATTCTTAGGCTTCTAAAAGAGAGAAGTTTTTGCAGGATATTTATGTTACGTAGTTTATTGACTGCTTTTATATGTAAAGTGAGAAGATAGACACCTAAAATGTGTGTTTGGACAAGGCCTTTAAGATCATCAACCCAGCTATTAATTTAACACTGCTGTGTTCATGACTGCACCATGCCTCGCAGTGCCACATCTACAAATTTTTTTAACATTTCCAGAGACCATGACCACTTTTCTGGGCAGCCTATGTCAGTGCCTTACTATCCTTTGGTGAAGAAATTTATCCTACCAACTTACTTAAATCCACAACTTGAAGCCATTTCCTCTTGTCCAGTCAATGCTATGTCAAAGATACATTTCTTCTTTTGTATTATTTGTGGTTTAAATACTAATTAAATATTGTGTGTTACTTCTTTAAGCATCTTACTACAGAAATAACACACAAATTAAATTTTCTGATTCAGAAAAAACACATTTGAAATAGGTCATAATGGAATAAGTAAACTAATGGAACAAAAATATATAGCATAGCAACTCCATTGCTGTAGAAATTTTATAATGAGAAATGGAGTAGGCAAATGTGACTTAGTTATATAATTAGTAATTTAAAGTATTTATTATAATTAAAACTGTAGAAATTATGTGGATAGTAATCAGTTTTCATTACAGTTCTTTGCACATTTCAGTGCTATAATTAGACCGTGGCATCTGTCATTGCTGATTAATTTGTAGACAACTCTATCTTCCCATTAAGATTTAATGTGCACCAAGGCAAAATTATCATTATCTAAAAATAAAAAATAAAAACTGGTAGCGGTTTGGGGTTATTAGCTTTTTTACTTCATCATTTTGGAATAGAGGACATCCCAGCAGGGTCTGTACCATTCTCTGTGAGCAGCACTGGGTGGAAGGAGACAAAGTGGCTTTTTTGGGTTTAGAAAATAACAGCCTTTTTTTGTATTACAGCCTTTCACTATACTCTTACACACTTTTTGCTCAGCAGTCCATGAAAAGCTGTTCTAATGGTAGGAAGAGACAAGTTTTATGGTATCTGGCTGTGAAGTGTAGTAGTATCATCTAAATTGCAAAATATTTAAATACCTCTGGTGCTCCTGGTGTGTTTTATAAAAATTTGAGTTTGGCTTAGTTGCACAAGGATTTGGTTTTTTATTTATTTATTTTTTGACCTGTATTTGCTTGTTTGGCTGTATCTTGAAAAACTTTCAGCAATAACTAAATGAAAGCTGCTATGTCCCTGGTCTGTTCACTCAGCTCTTGGGATGCCAGAATGTCATGCTCCCTTATTTTCTGCAGCCATGTGCAATATACATTAATTTCACGACTATAAGGAGCACTCTTTTGACTAAAACTTTCCCCCAAACCCGGAAGTGCGCCTTATAGTCCGGTGCGCCTTATCTGACGGTCAAAGTTCGGAAAATTTGCC
>PYHW01009979.1:742458-778078 GCA_013186435.1 Turdus rufiventris
GCGCCATCCCTGTCGGGTCCATGCGGCCTCAGGGGCCCATGGCTGCCAGATGAAGGCAGGCCCGGGGGCCCGCGGTGCCACCCCTGTCAGGTCCTGGCGGGCCCAGGGGCCAATGGCTGCTGGGTGGAGGCGGGGCCTCGGCCAACAACCTCGCAGGAGGAGCTGGGGGCGGAGCCTCGCTGCAAAAAAAAGTGCGCCCTATAGACGGGTGCGCCTTATCTGATCTACAATGTTGCAAATTTTGCTGACTCCCGGGGGGTGCGCCTTATAGTCAGGTGCGCCTTATGGTCGTGAAATTACTGTACCTTAGCTGAACTATGAATACTGTTGATTAATGTTTTGGATAGGTCTGTCTTAGCTGCTGTGTTGCTTCTCTTGTGTTCTCTAGTTGGATTGTACTTCAGTATTGACTGAATTTAACAGCAAAGGTAGTCTATGAAGTAATTTATAAAATGGTTTCTCCTGCTTCTTCTTACCACTATGTAAGATTTCACAATCTCCTTGGCTGTACTGGCAGTTTTTTTCTGTCTTCAGTAAAATCTGAATCATTAGGCTGATCTAAGCTAAAAGACAGCTTCCTGAAAAAAAGCACAGAAAGAAACATATGGGCAGAAACAGGGATGAGATCAAGAAAGATGGGAATTTTCGATCTGTTTCTTTGCCATGAGTAGCCTGTTGAGGCTATATCGTTCCAGTCTAGGCTGTTGCAAACTAAGTCACAGAGAAATCACATATGCAAAGCCACCAAACCAGGACATACTTTGCAGGTGCTACTTCAGGGCTGGACATCAACCCACACCTGAGCTTCCAGGAAATTTTCTTGATTGTGGAGCACATATTTGGACTAATTCTGCTTTCAGTTTCTTAATCCACCTGTGTTACTGTGCAAAATTTTCACTTTGAGGCTGGGTGTATTTATGTTAAGAAGCACTAAAGAAATAGGACAGCTTTTCAAAATTGATGTATTCTAGCAGGCAAATATATTTCTTCACTTCTCTAATACTCATAAAAGACTTTAATGCTATTTAGAAGAAGATAATATCTTCCAATACATATTGCAAGTAGTTTTAACTTTGCTTAGAATGGTAACAATGATAAAAAGAAAGAGTGTGCAAGTCAGGGTGTTTCACATCAATAAATATTTTTATAGATTCAATTGCTTGAAAATATTTTATTGAGAAATAAACTCTCATGATTATCAAATCTGTGCTACTAATGAATCTAGTATTAACAAAAATATAACTGGCTATATTAATAAAGACATCAAGTGTCTTAAGTCCTGCGCGCATATAGATGTGTTTTGCGTGAAATGCTTTAATGTAATATGGTCTTGTAAAGCAATACAAGCACATGGAATTCTTGAAAGAGAAACAGTAGCCTTAGATTGTCAAGATTTTAAACATTAAGAATCTCAGGCGTAACACTTCATTAATGTAGTGATTTCATTTATTATGCCAAAGATTGCTTGCTTGCATGTGCAATAAGTTGCTTTTCTGATTTCTGGATGAGATAAATATCATGTAAATAATAATTTTTTTCTATAGATACGAAGTGATCCAAAAATTTTAAACTGAAGATTTTGATTTTCAAATTAAAAATAAGATTTAAGGCATATTAAACAGAGAGATTGCATTATGCAAAAAGTCTGAAACAAGTTGCACATTGCTGTGACTGAATAGCATACTGCAGGTATCATAATCATATTGCTCCATAAACAGGTTGTGATCAACAGTAAGAATAAAGATTGAATTAATAGAAGAAGAGGCATTTAAACATATATACCTAAGCCCAGCATGGAGACTAGTGAGAAATCCAAGATATGAAGGTAGGCAGGTGAGGTGGATATGAAGTGGTATTAACTGATGTTAGGCATATGTGCTGTCATTTTCCAGCAATTTTCATAGTCATATTCAGAATTATTCTAAATCTGATGTTAAGATACTTCTAAGATAATTCTAAAAGATGACTCTGATATGTAGTAAAAAATAAATGTTTCTTGTATGTTCATAGTCTTGCAAAATTCTCTTTTTGTTTTCAGAAGCACTTTCAACTGATCCTATGCCTTTAATAGAAACCCAGTGATACAAGAGTGATACCAACTGAAATATCATCCAAATTTTTATTTTATTGCTAGTAAAGTAGAGTCTTCAATGGACTGACTGCCTCAGTAGACAAGTAGACATTCTGTGTAATCTACCTAGACTTGTGTAAAGCCTTTTATTTAGTCCCACACAACATTTTGGTTACTAAATTGGAGAGAGAGAGGTTTCACAGATGGACTGTTAGATGGACTAGGAATTAACTGGATGATCACATCCAAGGAGTTATAGTCAGTGGCTCAAGGTCCAAGTGGAAACCATTGTGGTGCCCCTCACCTTCCTTACAGATATGGATGATGGCATTGAGTGCCCCCTTAGCAAGTTTGCAGATGACATCAGACAAGTGGTGTTGTTGATTCACTGGAAGGAAGGGATGCCCCCACCTGGAATGCTGTATCCAGCTCAGGGTCCCCAGTGCAAGAAAGGCATGGGCTTGTTAAACATGTTCCTTGAAAAGAACAGCTGAGAAAGCTGGAATCACTCAGCCTGGAGAAGAGAACACTCTAGGAACACACATCATGGTATTTCAACATTTAAAGGAGATTTAAAAGAAAGATGTAGAGAGATTTTTTTTTTTTTTTTTTGTAATTTATTTTTACTATCCAGGCCTGTAGATATCAGGAAGAAATTTTTTATGATGAAGGTAGTGAGACAGTGGTACAGGTTGCCCAGAGAAGCTGTAGATGCCCCATTTGAGGAAGTCTTTAACATGAGTCTGAATGGGGTTTTGAGCAATCTAATCACTGGATGGTGTCCCTGCCTATGTCATGAAAGTGGGAGCTACATGATCTTTAAAAATCAAAATCCATGAATATATTATATTACATGAGTATTCAGATTGACTTTTTCACTCTGAAAATCAGCAATTCATTAGTAGAAGCATCTACTTAAAGAAAAGGTGCCTCATTTTTAACTTGATGGGCTTGCTACTTGCTACAAATATACAGCATAAATCCTTAGAGCAAGCAAGTAGTAATATTACATGAATGGATTTTTGTTTTATACAAGATAAATTAAACTGGACAGTACTCAATTGGACAGACGTAATTTTTTTCTTTAAGTTGTAATGTTTACTGGTTTGTGTTCTGACAGTATTTCTTCCTTCATGAAGCCAAATAGGGATTATCAATTTCTGAGTCTCAGGAATTA
Source organism: Turdus rufiventris (assembly GCA_013186435.1). Taxonomy (NCBI): domain Eukaryota; kingdom Metazoa; phylum Chordata; class Aves; order Passeriformes; family Turdidae; genus Turdus; species Turdus rufiventris. The sequence continues at coordinate 745,707 of PYHW01009979.1, forward strand.
AATGCATTTCTTCCTGGACTCCCATAAATACCAAAATGCAGATTAAAACAGAATTAGATACACATGTGCGTTCATCCTGTTCACACTCTGGAAATTCTTTGTAAATGGGACCAATTTTGGTTATCAGAGCTTAGAGAATTTTCCTATGTGTAAATAGATTAAAAACATGTCAGAACAGCTGTCCAGACACATGCAGGCTAAACTGATTGCTAGTATTCATCGTCTCTCTGGCCATTTGGTAGGATACTTAGGAAAGAGTGTGAGCAGTTTGCTTGGAAGGATGTCTTGTACAAAGTAATGCAACTTTATTCTCAACTTTCTTTTCTTTTTTAGGTGTCCATACATTGTGGTTTAGGAATGTTATTCCCCAAATTAGTGTTGCCATTGAAACCATGTGCTGCTCCCTTGGCGTCTCTCTCGCTTCCATGTGGTGGGCTGAAGAGGAGAACTGGAGACAAAAAAGGTAAAAATCACAGATTGAGATAAGAAGAGTTTACTGGAAACAGCAATGAGATAAGAAAATTAACAGTAACAGCTATAATATCAAAACCAAAGTATACAAGAGAGGCAAAGGATTAAAATATGGCTGCTCAGAACTGGCGTTACCCAACCTCTCCCTCCTCCACCCTCACTTGACTGGAAGGAACCTCTTCCCCGCAGACATTATCCATTCCTTCTGCTCCTGGCAATGGATTGAGGTGGTACAGAATAACCCTCAGGTCCTAGCTGTGCCCCCACCTGGCTACTGCAAAAATTAACCCTGTCCTTACTGGAACCAGGACACCACAAAAATACAAGTCCTTTCCATTTGCTGCGTCAGATTCCAAGGAAATTCTGTCACACACACCACAGCTGCAGCATGACCTCCATACCTCTCCTATGGATCATCCTTCAGCTATTATTGCTACCATGTTGTGTAGAGTTTGCCCTGAACCTTCTTACTGAAGATATGTGTGAATTACTCTTTCTGCTAAAATGTCAGTTGTCCTGGCATCAGGAAACCTAGGTAACAAAAGACTAGGAATGGGGAAAGTGAATTTTACTAGGAAATGGCCTCACCAGTGCTAGCAGTGTTTAGATAAACTTCCAAAAACTTCAATATACAAGTATGTTGTCCAGCAGAAAAGAAAATATTCTCTCTGCTGCAGTGGCATTCTTGTTTGAGTTTTAAAAATTATTATTATTTTAATATTAACACCAACATGACATATCTGCCCACAAAAATTTGTGGGAATTACACTGTTGGAAAAATTGTAGGAATTACAATGATGTTGAAAAATTCGTAGTGCAGCCATTTATGATACTTTCTTTCTATTCATTGCTTTTCAGCTTAGAAGACACAGAATGTAGTCTGCCTAATGTGACCCAAGTTTACAATTACTGTAGAGTACATGGCACAAAAGATAGTATGAAAGTAGCTCTGCAATTTATCCTGATGTTAGCAAAAATCTCTGGAATTCTAAATAACTTTTTTTGGCTCATCTGAGAAAATAAAGAACACCCCATACATTAATTAATGCCATGTTTAGAGGCATGCCAACAGCTCTCCAAACAACTTACTTTTCATAAAGTAGTCCCATGATCTTTCATATAATTGGTGGTGGGGATTGGGGGATAAGAAGCAACAAACAGCTACACAACAAACATACATCTTCACCAGTTTTATTTTTTTATCATTTGCATGGTGATAAGCTGTTTTCCTTAAATAAAGAGAAAAAAAAAAGAAAAAAATAAAAATCCACAAAGAACCCATATCAAATCAAGCAATCAGCCAATCAAAGAACCTCCCAGCAGAAACTGCAATCACTAAATTATATTTACTCAGTGATGTGTGCCTCTTATGGCACAGACATCTTTATTTTGGTACAATACACTTGTTCTTTTCACTGTATTTGAGGAGTCCCTCATATAGCGAGCCCAGAGCCACTACAGATATTTCCTGATCATTGTACAGGATATGGTAGCTCTGTCAGTAAAAAAATCGGACGGATTGAGGAGAATTGTATAGTATATTTATGAAAGCTCCAGTCTAGACAGAGTTAGTTCATAAACTAATTCACATTCACATATTTCATGCAGAGCTTGCCTATTTGCTTCTACTTTTTCTGAAAGAAAAAAGGCTATTTGATGGCTTGCCAAGGGAAACACCAAATTGGTGATATTTGTGAGAGTAATTGCTTGGTCTTGACTACAAAATTTTGAATTTTCCTTATTAATTTGCTTCTCAGTCGGAAAAAAAACCCATATAATTTGTTGTTGCATTTATGATAGTTATAGCAAAATGTAGTTTTCAAATATTTGTAGAGCAAAGAAAACTAAAATTCACAACTGTGCCTGATACCTTAATACTACTTTCTTGTGAATTCCTAAAAATGTAACTGTATTAGAGTGTAGATTGATACTTGAGCTAAATTCCTGCAAATACTCTCAGTAGCAGTTTTAATTTTATAAAGTGAAAAAAAGGTGTCACTTGGTAACCACACAGGTTCTGCTTTTCTACCACAAACTGAGAAAATATATAGTAGCACACCTATCAAAAAGTAAATGCTTTGGAAACAGTATGAATTTTAAACTATGTCTGAATATTGATGGCAATAACCTTTTAATTTTGAACATCTTAGGACCATTTATTTTCAGTAATTCCAATTCAAGCTTATTCAAGATGGGATCTAGATGAAATAATTCAACAGTGGGTATATTAAGAAGTTTTTGAAACTAGTTGAAAGTATATGAAACTTTTTGTTTGTTTGTTAGTTTGGTTTTTAATGGTTTTTTTGGTATTTTTTTCTTTTCTTGAAGTGGGAGGTATAGATTTTAATTTCCTTTTTCTCTTTCAATTAAATAAGCTCTTTTGTGGACTATTTCTATATCTAACATGTTTGAAGGATCATCTTAGCGTGTAAAGAAAGGATGAATGTGCTATGACTATACCAGACTGATCTTAACAACTAGCAGGCAAGTCTTTATTGATTTTCAGAGAGTTTGATACTGTTATGAATTCTTTTTATTATGAGCATAACTTTTTAATTTATTTTAGTAGTTGAATAAATCTATTTATTATCTTAATAACACATAGAGATTGTGCTTGTCTGTTTATTATATTATAAAGTGCTACCACTTCTGAGACAGAATTACAAAAAAGATATCTGTGAAACATTACAGAGGAAATATCTCAGTGTCTTTTATGAGGCTGACTGGAGAAATGAGGAAAAAGACAATGTTTCTAGGAAAGTCAATAATTTCTTTCAGAATCAACTATAATGGCAGAATCTTTCCTCCCTTTTTTGGCTTAGAACTTCCATCTAGTAATTCCTTTGTTTTTCAATTTTTTTTCATTGCCTTCTCAAGGTTTTTTCACTGCACACTTTATGGGAGTGTAAGGCATAGAACAACTGTGGAATTGTACTGCTGACAGCTGACAGCCTACTGCAAGGAAGTACCATAGCAGGACTCCACCATTTTTTCATGGTTTATAGATATAAACAGATGAGACTAATACTTTCTGTACACACTTGAATGAGAGATTAATACTGTTTGTCCTGAACTCTCTGGTGCCCTGTAAAGGCTATTTTTGAAAGATTTTTGTCAACTATTTAAAATTCTTATGGGAACTCTAGTCTTAAGATAGTAGTTTTATTTCCTCTGGAGAAACAAACTGTATTAAAAACAGTACATGCAAGGAGCTAAGCAAAAGTTTACTCAAATGTATCCTAAAGTGTTCTACCAAGAAAATAAAGTCTTGCCAAGAATTACTGTAGCACATCTGAGAAAATACTTTTGATCATTTGGAGTTGATTTTTTTTTGTTTGTGTTTTTTTTTGGGGTTTTTGGGGGTTTTTTTTTGTTGTTTTTTTTTTAATTTTTTTTTGGTGGAATGTTCTTTTTCTTTCTTTTCTTGATGTTCTTGAGAGATATTACAAAGGAAGAGCATAAGATATTATCAGGTCAAGCTTTACTACTGAGTACAATGGAGCAGCTGGAGGAGACAAAGATTAGTAGCTAGTGGTAAATTCATTTTCTGCATGAGCAGAAACATCTGTTCATTGCTGAGAAGTTCATTTGTCCAACCTTTCAAAAAATTCTGGATATACATACTCATTTCTCAGCATGAAGCTGAATTTCTGTGTTGGAAGGAAAGATTAAAGTGTGGTTGCTGTAATTTATTGAATTTTTTTTGTAAAAGTGTGAGCTGTATAGAAAGAACCTAGCAGATGAGAAAGTACACCCATGGCAGTCTAGTCACATCATATTTTGCACCTGTGTCGTAACCCTTGACAAGCATTACTTTGCATGTGGTCTACCAAGTGGTGTTAATTTTTACCTCTGGTTTGCTTTTATTCCCTTCTTTTCTACACAGTACACTACTGCCTTGTACATAAGAATGATTAGTATCTTCCCCATAAATTGAAGTCAGATTTTTTTGAAGAAAATTATTTCATGAATTTTTAAACCAAGTTAATCTTCTTGTACTCTTCACATATATAAAAAACCCAAATTGATACTTGGGAATGTGTCTCTGAGATTCAGTTGTGAGTCTGGACTAAAAGGGACATTTAAATTTGTATTAAAATATGAGAGAAGAAATGATGCCTCAGGAATATGTTATGATCACACCTAGTATGCAACTGTGCCTGCTGTAAAGATATGTCGAAGATGAATTCTGAAAATATTCTGCAACTATTTACAATTAAGACTTATTTCTAATGAATATTACTGTTATTTGCTAATAAAAAATGAAGTATGCTTTTGAGTAATTGAACCTCAGGCAAATATGTAATTGCCTTCTGTAAGACAGCTCTAGAAATTTTTTTGCCAAAACTTTCACTTTTGTTTAGAAAATATAGTATAAAATTTCATGTAAAAGTATCCTTTTAATATTTATTTCAATTACTCTTAAGACTGCTGTATAAAAACTTGCTTTGGTGAATCACTGTTCATAGATTCTGATTATTCTGTCTTAAAAGTTAATTTTGATTTTTTTTTAATTAAAAAATGCATTTTTATAGAAGAATTGCCTTTGGTATCTTAATTCAATTATGAATTTCTAACTCTTCTCACTTTTGTTTTTATAATTTCTGACCTCTCATTTTTTCTCACAGAAACAGCACTCTATAAAACACAAGTAAAAAGAAGATTGTTGGTGTCATACAGCTACAGTTTGGGTGAAAAGAAAACCTAGGGGCCATTTCTAGGCCATTGATCAAATTATACTTTGATTTATAGATTGACAGCCTTCAAGGGAGAGCTACAAATCTCACTAAGTGTGATTCTCTTATAAAACTTTAAGATGTGAAATAGACGTGTTAACACATTTTAAATTAAGTACTGTAACTTTCATCCTCACAGTATTAGCTTTCTCAAATGTACTGTATTTTATTATTTTATTTATTTTATATTTTATAATTTTAATTATAGAGGGTTAGTGACATGCTTTCTCTGTTTCTTTCTCTACCTTACTGTTGTTAATGCTGACAGAGATTGGGATTCAAGCCTGTGGAAAAATTCTCATTTTCCTTTGGAAGACATTTGTCTTATGTGTATCAGAGGGATTATTGCATGTGCATCTGAAGAAAAAATCTGGCATAGAGACTTGAGCTTGTTTGCATCAGGCTGAGCTGCAGAGTGCTGTATAGGGAATTGTTCATAGTACTAGGCAAATATTGTAATTGCTAGATTATAGACAAGAGCCCCGCGGCCACAACACTGAACAAAGCAGTCTTGAGCTTTGCATATTTAGATTTTCCTGTTATTGAATTCAGGTTTTGAGGCGATGTGTGATTTTTTTTCTTCTGAGGCTGTTGAAGTTAGAATGCAAGGTCTTAATTATGTGCAAACTGCATAAAACTTAGAATAATATACTACCACCTATTTTGGGAAGGTCTCTTCCTTGCTTTATGGAAGGAAAGCATCCAGAAGATTTCCTGCCCCAAACATTTCCTTCTCCTGTAAAATTTCTATATGATCATATGAACATATTTTTAAAGTACTGTTGGTTCTGCCTTTGATTTCTAAAATGTTGTGGAAGTATGTGCAGCATGTAGAATCACTGCAAGAAAAGTATGACCAGCACAGCATCTTGCTTAATAAATCACTATATGATGCACGAGAAAGGATGGAGGTCAACCCTGGAATCCTAAGAGGAGCATTCTTTGAAAATTACACTCTAAATATACCAAAAAGCAGTTTGAATGTCAGTGGCCAACATTATACTTTTATTTTTCATAAATAAGGCAATTTAGTTCTCTACAAGAGACTCGTTAAAGGTCTGTTTTGGTCCTCACGTTGTGAAAAACTCTATCACAAGACAAGCCAAAGGTCAAGATTAAAGGAAAACAATTGAACTAGATCACACAGTTAACCTGGTGGGGGATGCTGTAACAGCCTACAGCAGTGTGACGAAATGGAAGAAAAAAACACTAAGGTACTTAGATGGAGTCAGGAAATGCTGCCATTTCAAGTAGCAATTGGAAAACCCAGATTAAATGTTAAAATGAGAAGTCACACCTAATATGTTGAACAAATAGTCCACCAGAAGTCCTGAAGAGTTGCAAGTGTCATCATTTTACTCTTCCAAAGGGTTAGGAGGTTTTTGCTGTAATAGGTATTTAGGCATTTAATTCCAGGAAAGGGTTCAAGGCTGTGAATCTGAAGACTTCTCTTAAATAGACATGCAACCATCAATCTTTCCTTTCTGGAGACCACTTGAAGATAGGAAAAAAGAGAAGTATTTTCTCTTATGTAGTCTTCTCGTGATTATGGCATGCAGCTGCAAAGAGGAATTTCTGAAATACGTAATTTTCTTTCTTTCTTCCATCCTGTAGCTTACATGGTATTTTGAGATTCAGTATTCTTGATTGTGTCTTTGGAGCTGCTGTTTCACCATATCTAACTCTTTTGATTGCAGCTAATGAGGTTTTTTAACCCAGTTCTCTCCTTCACTGCCCCCTTTCACCTTGGCTTTCTAGCTAATTTCAGATTAATGTCTTTGGTGTCTCACTGATAGTGTCACATCAGCCCAGGGGTTAAGTGTGTTTCCAGTCTATCGATTGAAACCTTGGAAGGTGGACTCAGCCATTAGCATGTAGGGTGGAGAATGGCTTGGCAGTCTGCACTATTCATCATGGAACTGTGCACAGTTACCATGGCTAAATTCTAATTGCTCCCTCTGATTGCAGTCTGGAATGCACACTTGATGGCACAGCATATTTTCCTGACATCTTCCTGTTTTCCTGACCTCTCTGCTACTAATAATTAGCCATGTTTCTCTGGGTTGAGTCATACAGATTCTCATGCAAATATGCCATGTGAGAACAGCAAAAAGATTTGTTACCCTGGAGCTTCTTAAGTAGTGTTGAAGCATGCAATGAAGATAGAGCTGGGAATTATTATTATTACAACTTCCACTAAGTGTGGGCCAGAGCCAGCAGTGCAACTTGGCCAGCAGTACAACCTGGCCAGCAGTTCAGCCTGGGTCAATGGCTCAATGACTTGGTCTCCAGCCCCAAGTAAGAAAGAAGCTTTGAATGTTGAGGAATAGACATATGGCATATGATAGTTATGGTATACAAGTTAAAAATAAATAGATAGATAGATAGATAGATAGATAGATAGATAGATAGATAGATAGATAGATAGATAAATGAAAATAAGATGTGACTCTTTTTCTCCCAGGTCTTTTGGAATTCACTTATCTTCAATAACATTCCCAGTTACGTCAGTTTATCTTCAGATCCCATGACATAAGTGTATATCTGAGGATGCTTAAGTAGTCCAAATGCAGGAAACAACAAAGAATCATAGAATCAAAGCATAATTTATCCTGAGATATAAGATCATTGAATCTTATGATTAATGGATAAGCCATGTCCTTTAGTGTCATATCTACATGTCTTTTAAACACCTTAAGAGTTAGTAATCCTACCCCTTTCCAGGGCACTCTGTTTCAATGCTTGACAACTGAAGACATTTTCCCTAATAGCCAATTTAAACCTCCCCTGTGACAACTTGAGGTGATTTCCTCTTGTCCCATCACTTGTTGCTTGGGAGGAGGCTGACCTCCACTTGGTTACACCCTCTTTTCAGGGAGTTGTAGAGGGCAATAAGGTCACCTCTGAGTCTCCTTTGCTTCAGGCTAAACAACCCCAGCTGCTCCTCAAAAGACTTGTGCTCCAGATCCTTCACCAGCTTTGTTGACCTTCTCTGGACACACTCCAGCGCCTCAATATCATTCTTGTAGTGAGGGACCCAAAACTGAACACAGGATTTGAGGTGCAGCCTGTACCTGTGCTGAGTACAGGGGGATGATCTCTGCCCCAGTCTGCTGGCAGTTTTTCAAGTGAAAACATCTTCATCTATATACTAAGGTCCCATTCAAGCTCATGTGTTGTAGCTTGACCAAGAAAAACCAGAGCTTACTGCTATGAATTTACTAGTTTTTTATCATTGTGTGGAGTTGATTATTGCAATGGGAGGACCCTAAAGTAGGAATGTAAGGGTAGAGAAGTTGCTTCAAACTTGCAAGTTCTGCCTCCCATAATGAAAGTTTTAAAATCTGGCACTACTTTGTGACTTTTAATATGCAAAGATATATTGGCAGATACTGAGAACACAGCATCAAAACCGTTTTCAATTTTTATTCTTAAAGAGCATTCAATATGTATTATATGTTTAGCAGTAATCAGCCCAATCAATAGCCTTGAGCTAACAGGTCTCAGAGGGAGATGACTGTCAGACAGAATTAATTCCTTTATGGAAATTTATTATTTAGAATATAATCTATTCTAGTATTTACAGTTACAGAATTTTGTAGCAGTCATAGTCAGTCAATCCCCTTTCATCTAAGGAAGATATTCAATAAATGACAGCACTCCAGGCACTGTTACTTATTTCCTTACAAGAAAAAAAGGGTACGGCAGTGATGATTTTGTCCAAGATTCAGATCGAAGAAATATATATGCATATATTTTGTGGCAAAAGCCTTGACTCTTCCTGCTGCACTGAATGATCTCTTTGAAATATATTCTGGATAATCTATTAAATCATTGTTGTACATCCTGTGTGGTTCAGTTTACAAGTGAACAGAACACAAATAAGCTAATAAGTTTATAGGCATATTAAATACAGAGTATAACGAATAAATAAAGATATACTTTTTTTTAATTGTTTGGTGGATGTCCTGGATGAAAGGGAAATTGGGGAAACAATAATGCTATCCTTTTCTTCTAATTTTCTCTGAGGAATATAAATTATCCTAATGGCAATGCTCAAACATTGAAAAAAATCCAGACCAGTCTTCTTAATAAAACCAAATCCAAAGTTTTACACTACAAAGAATAAACATAACAAAAAGACAGTGCTTAAAAAAAATTTCTCAAGCTGAGAAAAGGAGAGCAGCTTATTGGAGGTGAAAGCAGAAATCAGTCACATATTTTGCAAGGGTGGAAGAGAGGTTTCCACATTGCAGGGAAAATGTTGACACAGCCTTTTTTCATTAAAAAAAGAAAAAAGCAAGTTTAGTTGTTGCTTTTCGAATGCCCTGCATTAAAAAAAAAAAAAATCAGAAAAGGTCAAATCACAATTCACTTTAAACCACTAGAATTTTAGGAATTGAAGATATAGGAAATTTAAATGTAATGAATCTGAAAGACTAGAAAGAATGAGTTTGAGAAACTGGCTTTATGCCTTTTTTCTTAAGTTGCCTCTTGTGTTTTGCCAGTTTTTAAACTCTTGACACATTTTCTCAAAAGCAGTGTCAAAGATACTAGTAAAACAGTCTCATAAGGAGGACAGCTTTATAAAACAGTATTCCCCAGAGTAGGACACTAGCAGCTGGGTAATATTCGTCACTGTAATTTACAGACACTAGTTGAGTGCTATGTCAACAAAATCAACTTTTGTTCAGATAAAGGTTTTTGAACTGGTTTAAGTCTATTTTGTTAGCTGGAAAATCATGGTTTTGCACTATGTAAGCCTGTGCACAGCTGTAGAAATTGCTTCCTTTAAACAAATATCTATATTGCTATCTATTTAATCAAAATGAATTAGATGTAGCCAAACATTCTCCTAGTCTGCAACGATGTTTCCCAAATGTTGGAAAGTTAAATCAAGCTTTCAGAAAAAAAGTATATGCTTGTCATAGCATAAAATCTGTGCTCTTTAAAGCTTTGTCTTGAGGCTTTTTAAAAATAATGCTTACTACAGAGTGGAAGACAGAAGGTTATCCTGGGCTGGTTTAAGTGAACTTGTATATAAGTCCAAGTTTAAGAGACATAAGCAATCCTAAATTTAAATGTGAATCTATATAGGAACTTATGTTAAACCATTGCCACTTCTGCAAACTATTTAGAAACTTTGTCTTTCTTCTCACTTTTGCTCCCATGCATGTGCAGCCCTTTGAGTTATATTTGTACTGTGACCCCTGTCTTTAATAATTTTTTTAAAGTGCAGCTGTGTGTCCTTGCATGTAAAGGATGGTGATGTCATATGATAAGCAGAAAAAGCTTCAGATCTATATATTGTATTAGAGATCTCTACTCAAGTTATTACTGCTCCATTTCTCATGTACACAGCATCACACTTGATGCAACTGCGCAGGAAAACTCCTGGTACTAGAATGACATTAGAGTTAAATAGAGGCTTATAAATTAAATTCTCATTCTTTCTGATAGCATTTGGAGAATTATCCTCATCTCATACGCAAGTGCCACAGCGTACTTTCCTCCCAAGTGAATCTTGCCTTAGCAGAGGTGTTAATGTGATTTTGTTATGCAAACTTAATACATTTGCTGTCCATTCGCATGGCATATGTGGATGTATCAGGGATTGTGTGTTTATTGCCCAGTATGCACCATTTATGCTGTGGTATTTGTAAAAGGAGGCTCTTTATTTACTAGCCTTTAGAGGTCCCAGTCAGCTATAAGCATTTCATTTGGCTTAGCTTGAGACAATTTCTGCAGCAGGGTTTGTTGATTATAAAGCTGCAAAACAGAGCTGCTCTGCTCAGCAGATTGTGGATCTTAACATGTGCAGAAAACACTTATGACTTTAATTGTGTAATTAAATTTCACAGAAAGAGCCCTTTACAAGGGTGAAAAACAAACATTTCTGACATCCAGTCTCTAACTGCTGCTAGCATTTTTTCTTGTTTGCATGTTAGTGACAACTTCCAAATGTTGATGTTTGTATTCACTGACTTATCTCTGTTTACCCACTTTCCCACCTTTCTCATCTTTCACATACCAAATATTTCACTTTCTAGTGAAAAGGACACAAAACTATTGCAATACAGAGATAAGATCATTGCCAAGTACTTCATGTATTTGTTTTGTGAATGGAATGTATAGTTGTGCCGAGGCTCACTGTTAATTCTATGGCTTCTTTCGTGCTCTTCTACTCTGATATTTGTTCCTGTTACTAGTAGCCATGACCTCCAGTTTGCTCAGATTCATAGTTATTTCTCTACTCCACTTGGAGCAAACTGCTGTGAGAAGAAAAGAGGTGCAAAATGATTTTGGACACTCAGGAGTTGACAGTGCACAGTTTTGACAGACAAGAGTACCATAACAGACTGTCTCTTTCTTGGCTATCCATGCAAAACTAGTTTCGACCTTTTGCAGTTGGTGGTAGTTCACAACTTTCAAAGCACACTCTGACTGACTGTCATGTTTAACCTGAAGTGTTTTGGAAGGGGAATTCAAAACCATGCTGCACAAATGTGACTACTGAGAAAGAAATACAAGGCCATTTTTGAAATCTGGGATCCTTGTGTGTGGGTAAGGAGATGGAAGTTTATTTTAGTCTAATTTTTGTAAATGACAATCTATGTCTAAGGCAACAACATGCACCACATCCTGAAAAGCCAGGTGTATCCTGGGCTGCATCAAAAGGAGTGTGACCAGCAGTTCAAGGGAAGTGATTCTGTCCCTCCACTGTGTTCTTCTTAGATCACATCTGGAATACCACATCCACTTCTGGGGTCCTCAGCATGGGAAAGATGTGGATCTGTTTTAGCATGACCAGAGGAGGGCCAAAAAGATGATCAGAAGGGTGGAGCACCTCTCCTACAAGGAAAGGCTGAGATTTGGAGAAGAGAGGGGTCTGGGTGGTCTTTGAGTACTCAAAGGGGGCTATAAAAAAGATGGATACAAGCTCTTTAATAGGGCCTAGTGCTGTAAGGCAAGTGGCAATGGTTTTAAATTAATAGAAGGTAAATTCAAACTAGATACAAGGAAGAAATATTTTAGAACCAAAATAAACATTGAGATGGGAGCTATACCACTGTACTTATATCAGAACTATTGGCATATATTTTATTATTAAGAATTAAATACTCTTATGAAAGCACTATATTGAAGCCTAAATCAAATCCTGACATGGCTACAGTGTCAATAAATGATAATTTCCCTACCACCAATGACTTTGTGTCAGTATTAAATTTAACTGATATCTTAAAAATACTGCTGCCTCTTCCTGAGGCATCTATAACTTCTGTTCAGCATGCTGCAACCTTTTTTCCTGTGTAGTTATTTCATTTTTCATGTATGTGCAAATAGCTTCCTCTGGTGTATCTATATCAAGTAAAACACAAATTTTATTGGCACCACTGGGCTTAATTAATCTTCTTTTTTCTCTCTTTTAAAGAAGATGAAGAGCAGTAATATAAGAAATAAATAATCTGGGAACAGATTTATTTCCCAAGTGAGAGAAAACAGACAGTCTCTCTCTAAGGGAGGAGTTAGTTTGGTCTGTGGTTTGTAAAACCTGGCAAGGTAATGGTCATGGCCAAAATAAAAATGAGGGAGAGTGGGTATAATAGAAAAGCCAGGCTGAGTATATAATTACCTAATTAAATTTCTTTATTTCTGTCTAGTCAGTGCCTCTTTTTATATTCATCTTCAGGTTATAAAGGATACAGAAGTGACAGTTATACAAAGCCAATAGAAAAAAGCAGAAAGGACTGAAACCTTAAGAAAATCTGTGGAGGTTAAAGTCACCAAAGAGAAACTTTAAGTCTCTTTTCCAGTGGCCTATTGTCTTAGATGCCTGTAGGAAACAGTAAGGAGAAAAACAATTGATAAACTTGCATCATATTCACTTCAGGGCTTGAATTAAAATCCAGCATTTTGGTGTTTTAGTGTCTTGCTCGTTTAGCATTCTGTAAGCCAGAAATGTATCATTTAAATCTACTACAAACTCTTACAGAAAAATTCCATTTGATAATTTTAGACTGTCTTCTTCACTTTTAAAAAAATTAATCAAGAATCTATAATTTTTAACAACTTCCTTTTGTCTGTTGCTTTAATGTTTTGCTTCCTATGGGCAAGTGATGAAACACATGGTTTTAACTTCCTTTGTTAAATGTAGGACTTAATGAAGCACATATTATTAATATTGCAAAACTATAAGTGATGATGTTTAGCTCATAAAGTAATGCTCAATGTTTTTACCATTTTTATCAAGGTACCTATTTTTATGTATTTTAAATGTTATAGAGTGACTTAAAAGATGAAATTAATGTTTGTTTTAAATAAAAAGGAAACATTTCAGAACTATAAATTTCATATATGGGGGAATGGTAAAATGTGGTGGTGATACATGAAAAGAATTAGATTCACAAGTCATTATGCCACTTAATGGGTTTCAATGACAACAGAAAATATCCTCATGGGTTACTCCTGGTGAGGAGTCATGCTTCACCCAGCTGCTCTCTCACCCTCCTCAGGGGTGAACTGGTATGGTAAAAGTGTGAAAATTTGCACACTGAAAAATACCCAGTTTAAAAGAGAAAGAAAACTGTGTGCACAAGCCAAGGAATGAGGAATTTATTCACTACTTCCCATTGGCGGGGAGGTTCACAGTCATTCCCAGGAAAGCAGGTCATCATGCGTAGCTTTTAATTGTGAAGACAAACACCAGAATTCCTTTTGTTCCCCCTTCTTTCCTGTCGCTTTTATTATGAAGTATGATGCTATATGGTGTGAAACATCCCTCTGGTCAGCTGGGGTCAGCTGTCAGGACTGTCGCCCCTTCTCACCCTTGTGCACCCCCAGCCTCCTTGCCCTGGTGCTGTGTAAGCACTGCTCAGCACTAACCGAAACTTCCCTGCACTCTCAACACTGTTTTGGCTGCAAACCCAAAATGAAGCACCATGGTAGCTATTATGGAGAAAACTCACTCCATTCCAAGACCAAAATTTCTGTGTATCATGCAGTCTTTCCACAATTCTGGCAAATGTCCTGCAACCAGCTCTTTGAGTAACAACAACATTTCCAATGTACTTTGGTAGCACGTTGCAAATGGATCCTGGATGAGACCCTTAGGCCATGACTAGTGATGGGTATTAATTTTCACTGCTAAAATACAAAATTCTGGGAGTTCACTTTGATTTGCAGAGAGTTATTCTCAATATTTGTATGCAAATGGAAAAAGAGCAAATACCTGAGGAATCAAACTTTGCTGCCTGAAGAATCTGATGTGCTTGAGAAGTCCCTATGAGAGGGGTTTATTAAGTAGCCACTGACATACAGAAAGATGAAAATTATAACCGCAAGGAAAGGACTCAGTTCAAAGTCAATTTATGCAAAATGTGTGAGTGAGTGCTAAGGTTTACTCTGTTTCCTTAGAGGCCTCGTCATCAATTATATAGAGCAACCTGGATGCCACATGATGGCTTGGGGACACATTGCACTGGGTTTTTTCAGCTCAGGACCCAGGGTGATTTAGAGTCAGTGTAGATTCAGACCTTCATACCTCGATGACTGGTGCCTAAATCTGAAGATTAATCAACTTTGGCATATACTGTGCAAAATTGCAACTTTTTTTTCCTTTCAGTAATAGACTGAATTAGAAGTGGGTACTCACATCTCAAAAATTGCAAGTGAAACTTAAATCCAGACCTAGATTTTACAGTTACTGTTGCCTGTAGTTCATTTATTATGAGATTCTCAGTGTCCAATAATCCCATCAATCTTCCCATCAGTCTTCATCAATCTTATGAACAATTCAGAATTGGTCACTTTTACTAGTTGGCTTTGCTTTAATGAATCCTTAGGCTGTGAAATTCACCTAAATTGTAAGTTTAAAAAGCTCTGAAATTTCTTCTCAGCACACAATATGTGAGTAAAATTTTTTATAAGCTCTCCAAGACACATCTTGAAGAAGCACATAGAAGGAATAAAAAAGTTGCTGTAAATGATCTAAGTACAGACTTCAACAAAAAATATTTTAGTGTCTAAAAACATAAAATTGATATACTGTTCTCCATCAAGAACTTCTTTCAGCCTGCCTGAGTGGTGGTTTGTTCTGATATGGAAAATGATTGGTGTCTTTTTATGCAGGATGCCTGAAGGGATGGATGATGGAGATCTGAATAGCCAAGGATCTGTGAGGTCTACTGTGAAAAAAGCCATGTGATCCAAATATAGTTTAGAGCCAAATCTCTTATTTTGCCACACAGTGTCAACAGGGAAAAAAAAAAAAAAACTGAAAACAGCCCACAATGAAAAGAATTGTAGTCATATGAAAATTAAAACAGATGTATCATCTTTTTGCAGTGGCTGGGGGAGAATACTGATGAGGCAAGCTCTGCATAAGAATCAATAGTAAAATCTTTTTTAATAAGGTAGTTGATTTAATTTGCAAAAGAATGCAGCAAAAATAAAACCCAAAAACTATTACTATTTTAAATGCAAATAGTTGAACTTAATTTTTAAACCCAAACATGAGCTCCAGGCATTCTAAGGGACAAAGCTTACCTGTGAGCTACTTTTGGAATAGAAAAAAGGTGAAAGTACTTTGGGGGCAAGTTTTGTTCTGGAGAGACAACATTTTCTTGCATTTCAAATTGCTGGCTAGCTTAAGAAATCAGAATTCTTACCAAAATGCAGACAACCCTTTATAAATACATATATCTTTCTTTCACTAATGTTATTTTCCTTTCTTTTTTTTTTCCTTTTAATATAGTATTAGAGTTATTTATACACTTAAATTTGAAGTTTTAAAAAAGAGTTTAAAAAGTTAAAAAAATAGAAGCTTAAAACAGAAGCCCTTTAGAGGCCTAAACTGTGTACAGCTGTGTTTTCTTAGGTGCAGGAGACTCATTTCTAAAGCTGCCTTTTATGTTTTAGTGCACTAAAATTGTCTGGTCAATGTGTAGATGTACATTTATGATACAGATACTTAGCTTAAGAAGATCAGGAATGTTTTAAAGCAGAGTATGAATCTTTTTTAGGAAAAAGGGCCATATAGACATCTTAATAAGAATATTTGAGAAACTGTAATTATCAGGATAAAAATTAACTTTTACCATTGATTTTGAAGGAAGAAAAAGATTTTTAAAAGGATCTAAGGGGAAATTCCAAACATAAGAAAAGCATGCTAGTAACATGTAGAACATGATCTGTAATCTTCAGCAATTGGTGCAATGCTTTGCTTTTTGTAGCAGTTCTTCCTCTTTCTATTATGTCTTTAGGCTACAAATTACTTAGAAAAAAGTAATTTGGGTTCACATCTACAGTACAATCTTTCTTAGTGCCACCAATATAAAAAAAGAAAAGGAAAAGTTGATACTTAGATTGCACTAGAAGTGCATGTATTATTGTTCTACGTGATTTCTTGTTTTAGAAAAAGCATTAATGCTGCTAGAGAAACTGAAGATTTAATACAGATTTTTTTTAAGACTTAACATTATTGAATTCTCTGTGCTGAAAAACTGAACTATTAACCACTATTGTTAGGACATTGTCTATTTCTTATAAAAGTGATTCTACTGACTCAAATTAAATAATATTTTGATTATATTGTTATTGTACTAGAAAGAGAGGGAGACTTAATTTGGCTGTTTGCTATCCCCATTCTGGTTGCCCCATTTTTCTCTAGTCTGTGGAGTCCTAAGACCTCCTACTGTATTATATATAGTATGAGCTGACAGTTCAATCACTTTAAGTAGCTATTTTTACTTTCAAAATATTTTCCATTTAAATAGATAAATTGTTCTTGTTTTCATGCTCATAGTCATGATGTACTGTTTATTCCAAGATGATAATTAATCTGTCCTCCAGAGATGCCAGACAGTGCTGCTGCCACTGTTGTTTACCAGTCTGTGTCTGTGCTAAGCTCTGTGTGTGTGTGTGATTGTGTAAGGAGGTGGGAGTCATAGGGGAAATTGTGTCAGTGTCATTGTGAATGGAACTTGGAATTTGTAATATCTGGCTGACTTAATATTTGTAGATTTGACTTGTCAGTTGATGAGGAGAGCAAAAGTACAAGGTAAACAGTATTTTTTGCTTTCTTATAACTTCAACACAGCTGTCAGAGTCTTGTGGGTTGCACAGGATTGCCCAACCTCAGCAGTCATGCTTCTCTATTTTGCCACTAAAAAATAAGTGGTATAACCCCTCAGTCACTTTAGAAGTGGTTAGAAAGGTGGTTTGTATTTGTACAGCTTTAGTAATAAAAGTCACATTCAGGACATATGAATGATTCTGTTGGAACCAAAAATAAATGGGATCAAAGAGGTCCTTTGCCTTCTTCCCCTCAATATTTCTGTAACTCTGCTGGAGGTTTCTATCCCCACACTTCTGCTGACATAAGTACATATTGAATTGCTTATTCGAATGAATATACAAATAATATGTCTAGAAGGAAACTAGTATTTATTTAGCTTTGAGGTGTTTTAAAGCAGTGTTTGTTTTCCTTAACCTAGATAATTTCACATATCTGCCTTAGGGAAGGGTTAAACTGTTGTGTCTACACAACTGGCAGGAGAGAAGTGTGGGAGCAAGCAGCTGACAATGGGTGAGAGGTGATAATGATATAAACCTCTCTGTTGCTGAGAAATATCTTTGATGTATTTTTGAAATATATCTTTGATATAAGCAGACTGTTACATTCTGAAAAAGGGAAAACTGAAATTATTGGAGGTTTTGCGAGTGCTCAGTAACACAGAATTCCATATTTATAACAAGTTCAATAGCAAACTATCACGGATTTCCATGTGCCTGAAATTGGCTGGACAGCATGGAGTAGTCGCAGATACTTTGTGCCTTTCAGTATCAGACAGTACATTATCCCTTATGCAGTGTAGATGTGAGCAGTGTTAAAAGAAACTCCTTCTCTTCTCTGCTCCTGCTTTTGGCTGCATGTGTCCAGTATTTCCCTTGAGCCAGATCCAATGACAGAAATTCAGCCCACCACTAAAAGAATAAACCCAAAGCAAACAAAAATTAGTTTTCCATTAGATTAGGTTGCTAAAGTGACTCATCCTGCAGCTGTGGATTAGTTACATCTCATACACGGAAATGAAACAGCAGCTGGGGCTGGCAAAGAGACCACCCTGCTCAGTGACAGCTCGCAGTTTCTCCAAACATGCTGTCATGTTCTGGAAGAGACAATCTCACCCTCAGCCCACTTCCCTCCCTTCCTGTCAGCATGAACATCTGTGAGGCAATGATGTGGAGCTAAAGAGCTGACCTGTGGTACTTCTAGTCTGGATCAAGTTTACCAAACAGTGATGCAAACTCACGCCTTGCTGTAAGGGAAAGGACAGTGCAGAGCAGGGTTTGACAGCTAGACTAAAGTCAGGCTGCTCTTCACAGGGTTGCTTGCTTAAAGTTCATGCAAAGTTCTGGGTTTAGGGTATAACTGCAAGGCATCTTAATCTAGTCTAATCTAAAACACAACTTCAGCACTCATGTTACATTTTCCCTTACACCTGGGTCAGTATTCCTGTGAGATGATGGTGGCGGTCAAGGTCAGAGGAATAATTTGTTTTAAAGAAATATATTTTAAAAATAGGTTTGTGACCCTATGACTTCTCAAATCAACTCATTGCTTTATCAGGTGACTAACAAGGGATAAAGTAGAAACTCTGATTTCGGTAGTCCACAATCAGTTCAGGCAGACAGCAAATGTCATCCTTAAATGTATCTACTGTGGGTTGATGCAAGTAAGAAAAAATACTTCTCTGGAACTTTCCTGGTGTCCCAAGTGCAAGCAGCCACATGATTTTAGTATTTTTATTTCAGAGAGAAAAAACAATTATGACTAGCTTTTTCCTGTTTATTGTCTCTCTTTTATGACACCAAGAATTCTAGGTCTGCATTGCAAATAGGTGATAATAAAACTGGCACAATACTAATCTGCCATTTCCAAGTCTCAACACAGTGGAAGAAATCAGTGATCAGAGTCTATATTACTGGAAGAAACAATTTTTCTGGCATAATTTCTTTATGCAACCAAACAGTGTATAAAAACGAGTTTCCTGATAATGAAGATGATCAAAAGCATGTCTCTATTATATTTGTGGATGTAAAAAGCTATTTTTCTGTTACAAAAAGGAGGCTTTGTTTTTCTTAATTGTTTCAATTATTTCATTGTAAATTTCTGTAACTCATTTTGGAAGGGATATGAATTTGTAAATTGGTTGTGAAAATATTCAGTTTGAGCTTTCTGCATACCATGAGGTTATAAATTCTCTTGCCTTTTCAATGTGCCAGGAAGTTTCGGACTCTTTGAGGGAAAATAAGAAAAAAAATTCCCTTTTACTCCCACCAGTTTAAGATTTTCTGTATAAAGATGACAGATCTGAAGATCATTATCTTCCTGTAGCATGATGACACAAGGCTATTTCAAGGAACCTCTCTAAAGAGCGAGTGCCAGGAATACCAAGAGGGGAGTTCAGACTCTGGTCATGATGGATGCGGAAAGGAGGATGGGTGACACTCTGGTTCAGAAATTCCTGGTGGCTGGGAGAACAGCAAGATGTCTTTGGTGATATCTGTGCCTGTGGCTGTCGATGCTGCTGACAGTGTCAGGGAGCTGAGGGAGGCTTCCCCTTACCCAGCAGATCATTGTTTTGCTGTCTGTAAGCTGATGCATTTTATTCCCTTTTTTTCTCCCTTTCAAAGATTCTTTTGAGATTTTCCTGCCCTTTTTATACAGAAGGGAGAAACAGTCAATCTAGTTTGGTGTGAGGATGGACCAGATGCATGTGTAATTTGAAGGCTGAGCCAATGTTGCAGACCAGACCTGGTTCAAATACAAATTAAGGATAGGAAAGAACTCAGAATGTAAGAAAATTCCATTTATCTCTGAAACTGCAAGGTAAGGCTGTTTTAATGGTGCTGGAGGACCCTGGCATGGATCAGTTTTCCCAGAACATGACCTGTGCTGGTCCAGCTGCCCTCTGACTAGAAAACCTGGGCAATTTTTTAAAATTTGGTGGTATAGAATTTAGATATTTTTTCAGAGACAAAAAAAGGTAACAAACAAACAAACAAAAAAAGTTGTATTAGTTGTATTTAAGAATTATCACTTGAAATTCTTCCATTGACCCAAAATATATCTTTTTTATTATAAGATAAATTTTATTTTAAATTTGTTTCCTATTAAAAAAAAAATTCTTTTATGAAAAACATGGAAGAAATATTTTTGATTAAAATTTGCTCTCACTCCGAAAACTCTGATGGTAATAACATCATACCTGTATTTAATTTTTTCCACTGAATTAAATCCAGGTTGATGATTAATTTGGGATCTCTGAAGTTCCCTTTTTTACCCAGAATGTTCATTATTTCCTTCACTACTCTGCACTATGTTTAGAAAAGTCATGGGGTAGAGATATGCAACTCTAAAAAAGCAGGCTGGTCTCTGCCCGGTTTCATCCTTGTTCCCAGCAGAAATATTTGTGTAGGCATTTGTGGGAATGTAATTTCTATCCCAGTTTCTTTCCTTAGTGATCTTGCCACAGGCCTCTTTTTATGGAGTGGTAAAACCAGGTTTTGTACATGCAGTCTTTAAAATAAAACTAAACAAAACAAGTTCCACAATTGATTTACAATCAGTATAACGTGCAACTAAAATGAATTATTCTGATTAACGTTCCAAATTCATACAATTGTCTTACTGAGAGCTATAGTCTTTATGTTTTGATCTCTTCCGTTAAAATCTAAACCAAACAAAGAATGAAAACTTTCCAGTGCCTTTTTGGTGCTCTTCTAGTTACCGAAAAGAATTGCATATTAATTTTACGGTGAGGTCTTGGACATTTTCTCACCCAGCTTTGGTTGGCATTCCTGACTACAGCATGTGAAATAGAATCCACTGAAGTTATGGCAAGGAATTTTTCAGAGTTCTTCACTATTGACTTGACTTTGCTCTTTTACTAATTTCAGCTGAAGCAAAGAGAAATTATGTTAAGTGCTTCTGGAAATCCTTCCTTTCAGAGGAATCAGGAGGATAGCTTGAGACAGTAATGTTTTCATAAAATTGCACTCATTATTAAAAAAAAATTGTCATCTGCAAATTCTGCTCAACGTGTGCTTTTTTTACTTCCCTGAACAGAAGTATAAATAACAACTTAAGGATTTCTCCCTGAGTATATTATTCTTTGATCTTCCAGTATTACTTTCTGTTGATATTTATCCTTTTTTCTTCTGGTTTTGGTAAATGAATATATGTGGAGCTTCTAAAAATTGCTTCAGTGGAACTAGTAAAAAGGGAATTACACAAATCCATTCTCTTCCCCAAAAAATAATCCTCTTGAAACAGCTAATTATTTTCATGTTTGTGGGCATCCCTACGCTAAGACTCTTCTGAACTCCCACGGTTCTAGACTGTCTCAGTTTCTGACCTCCCAAGTAAAACTTTTAGTGGAAATGCAGTGTCATAAGACTTCTCCTTGATCTCTCTGAAAAGGCCCTTTCTTGTTATAATTTCAAGCTCAGCTGCAAATCTACTAGTTACACAACAGACAATTATGTCCATATAAAAGCCACAAAATATCCCAGAAATAGAAATCACCTCATAACAGAGGCTAGATCTCTTTGTAAATTGGCTAGTCTGAATAAAGGATTGAATTATGGAATATTCAAACATATTCTTCATTACTATCTGAAAAGAAAAAAATACTGTTGTATTGTCGATATTGTTTTTGGGGCAGTTCCATAGTGACAGAAAAAAAATCCCTTTCCCTTCCCTATTTTCTTCTAAACCTGTAAGAACAGAATTTAAACTTTCCTAAATGGACTGAAAATAGCACTCAACAGAGCCTGTCTCTTAAGTAAGCCCATCCCTTAAGTATTTGCAACCATTGTTGAGAGCCTTCTCCTCTCCAGGCTAAAGAGGCTTAGTTCTGTCAACCTTTTCTCACAGGACAGATACTCCAGACCATTAATCTCTCTGTAGCCCTTTGTGAGACTCTATCTGGTATCTCCACCTCTCTCTCGTATTGAAAAGCCCAAATCTGAGCACAGTACTCCAGGAGTGGCTTCACCAGTGCTGGTCAGACGGGCAGGATCACTTTCCATGGGCAGTTCTTTGTCTAATGCAGCCCAGGGCATCACTCACCATCTCTGGTGCCAGGACAGGTTGCTGGCTCGTGTTCAGCTTGGTGCACACCAGGAGCCCCAGGCCCTGTTGTGCCAAGCTGCTTTCCAGCTGGATTGCCCTGAGCACATGTTGGTGTTTGGAGTTGTTCCTCCCCAGGAGCAGGACTTTGCACTTTGTTAAACTTCATGTGGTTTATGTCAGCCAATTTCTCTCTATATAGAGGCTGACCTTCTTTGCATGGCTAATAAAATAATTTTAGTGTTCCTGTGAAAGGTATTTCCTCACCTAGTATGGATTAAGATTATTTTTGTTTCTCTTGAACTCTATTCTGTTTAAAGATGAGTTATCAGTGTTATGTGACAATTATTGAAATTAATGTCTTTTATTTTCGTGGCTCTATTAAATTATGTTAGTTTCCTAAACAACCTATTTTAATAACAATCATTTTGGGAATAGTGCAGACATTTGCAGAACTGATACGGGAATTAATTTTTCTGAAGACCTTAGAAAAATTGTCTGTTTTGAAACCTTTTATAGAACTGTGTTTGAAAATGTTTTTTTTCAATATTTTATTCTGAACTGATGCCCTAGTCTTCTCAATTCACCTTTCCAATCATGATAAAAAAGTACTGAGTGGATTCTTTGACCTTTACTTCTAAAATATATTTAATATCTTATTATGGTTAAACAGAAAGAACGTTATTAGGAATTTATAGTGGTTACCACAGTTGGTGATACTGAATTGAAAATTTTGCAACACTGGAATCATTGACATGTCTAGGGAAAAAAAAGTATAGTCTTTAACCTTGCCAGTGGCCTAATAAATCCAGTAAGTTTCTAAGTAATGTAAGGAAAAAGAAGTAATGAAAGTCTTTTCAGTGGTTAATAACTTCTTCATTCTTCTGTCTTCTTTCATCTGTTTTTGTTTTTCCCCTGAACATTTTCCCCAGTCAATCAGGTTTTTCGCTTCCTGTAAAAATCCTGTCTTGTGCACCCCAATGTTCAGAAGGACTCTTCAATACATCAACACTGATATATTTACTTGCTTCTTTTTTCTGAAATGGATGTGATTTTCTACAGCATTTTTATTTTTGACTAAACTTTTCTGCTAGCACGATTATATATCCAAGAATTTACATGCATGAATCTGTGTGTATAGTCCCTTAGCTATTAATATCTAGTTTTCCAAATATTAAAAAGCTTGGCTTCTTCTTCTAAAAAAAAAGTCCCAAATGATATTAATCTCTAGCACTTGACCCCCGAAAAAAACCCAGCAAAAGCGAACCAGCAAATAATCACACTAAAACTTGTAGAAAACCTGGGGGACATAGGTCATCTGCTATATGAGAAGAGGTAAAAAAAATATTTTACACATTTCTGAATTGTTTTTCTGGATAAGTTTAATAGCTTGGGAAACCAGAATGTTCAGGATGGAGTAATTCTGAAGAGTGCCATCCAAAAATCGCAGTCATTCCCACAGCCCAGGCAGTAGTCAGCTGTTCCCACAGGGTGTATTAGCAAAACCTTTCCACATCAGCAAAGCCTTTAGATCAAATTTCACTTCTTCAGAAGTTATCTAACAGCATTGCTGAAAAAAAGCTTACATAACAGACAGTGAATCTCACTTATAGGGCTGTAAATCAAGTCTTTATGAAAGTACATAAACCCTCAATGAAGAAAACCAAAAGCATGATAAAAAAATAAAAGTATATGAAAAGAAAACATATTTCTGTGGTTTTCCTCTATCAAAGTTAGACTAAATTTTAGCTGCTCCTTCTAAGTTTTGTAGGATAGGTGAGGATCCAGGCCTTTGGTAGGTGAATTTCTCATGAGATGAGCATATGCTGCCTCACATGAGTGGGGGTAAGGTGAAGGCATTCATATTATCTGAGAAAAAACACTCTGGAAACAGACAATTACATATTTATTTCTGAAATTAGATGAAAGGTGGTCCTTCTCTACTTTTGTAACCTACTTTGATTGCTTAGACATCTTTTGTTCAAAGTCTGTTTCTGGCCCCTACTAAGTGGATGTGTTTCACTCAAAGCTTTTTTCCCACAACACAAGATCAGTTTGTCATGATCTTTTACACCTAAAAACTTTTATTTACTGAAGTAAAAGCTTATATTTTACATTCTTGAGAGTAATTATCATTGATACCATGATTCATACAAATCTAGCTGATTCCTGCTGTGTGAAATTATAATTCGGGCTTGATACAGTTATAGTAGTGTTACTGGAGCTGTGGCTTTGAGATGATGGATAACCTTGCCTATTAAATTGTTGCTGTATAGATTTGTCTTAAAAACCAGTTTAAACACTAAATTAAAATCAGCATATCATAGCAGTACATTAACTTAGATATCTGGCCTTTTAATATAAATCAGACTTTCTTATTAAAGTAACCCTGTGCAATTTGGTTGGTTCAGTATATGGTAGAGAGTAAGAAAAATGTGTATAAAGTTTATGAAGTTCACCAACTTAAAGCATTCATCTCCCTAATATTAAAATTTTACTTTCCGTTATTCCATAATAATAGCTATTCCTCTTTGGATAGTGGGACAGATGAGAGTAGCAACTGATTTGACTAGCCAAATCCAGTGATTAGCACTATCAAAGCATTGTTTCTTGCTCTCTGGAATACTGTGGATCCCTTGCTTTTCTGGAAACACCTAATCTGTCTGGCAAATACATAACAAAACAACTATGTGTGCAATCCCATGCATAAAAATCCTGTCTTTGCATAGGTGTTTTGAAAAGCATTATTGAAAAAGCAACAGCTTATGGTAGAACTAGAATTATTTCCTCACCATCAACGTTCATTATTTTTTTAACCCAACAGACAACCTGAAATTCAGCTGAGATACTTGTACAAATGCTTATTTATTTTCTTTCTGTTTCTCTGACATTATGTCTGAACTGTTAAGAGGGATTCTGATTGTAGCAAATTAGATGCTAGTGGGCAAGATGCCTTACCTCATGAAATTCTGGGTAGAGCAGTAATTTTGGATAACCTTTACAGTTTAGAAAACTTACATCGACCTATGTTTTATTTCACTTTCTTTTGAAGATTAAGATAAGTCTTTCAATTTTTTGATCCCTTCATTACTGACCCAGTTACAAGTCTTCCTAAACAATACTGCTTCAATATCATCATAGCAAAGCATGTGTCAAATCTGTTGTTGGATTAACTTTCCAACATAGTTTATCTTCAGCTGAGTAAATTGCATGAAGTGTCTAAATTTATTTATCAGAATTTATACACAGATAAATTATACTCATCATTGTTACTTTTTTATCTAACGTAAGTCATAGATATAGGTCAAGTCCACCACATAATATGGAACTGCTATCAAGCTAAAGACATAGTAGTTTATCTTTGCAGTCCTGTACAAAATATATATTGGCCCTGGGTGCAGTTTCCAGTCTGCTATCACAAGTTGTGGAGAAAATTTTGTCAACTTGTTAATTGCCATGCCTTATATAAAATTTTATTTTTTACAGTTGCTGGTTTTACATTTTCAGTTTAAGAATCACTTAATGTAAGGAACTGAGTATTCAACAGACTTTGGTTTGGATATTTTAGGTTTGAATGAAACCTAAAGATTTAATTATTCCATAGTATATGCAGTGGAGTCCCTTAGTTTTAAATGCTTCTGTTCCAGAATAACTGATCAAGAATTATAATTTTGAAAATATCAAGAAGTGAAAACAAAAATCTGAACCATCATTACTGGACCAGTAATGTCTTCTTGAATTTGGAAAAAAAACCAAACACACATCAACCCTGAAACATTAAATGTGTGAGTGGTGTTGGTTGCTGCATTGTGTAGCTGTTCTGGAACTTCATAATGACAAGAGAAATGTCACTCTTGCTTACAATTTCTATTCCAAATGTTTGAGCAGAAGAATCCAACAAGCATGCTTATCTCTCAATTGCAAGCTGCTTTCCTTGCTTTTTGAGGTGCCAAAAATTCCAGCTGCTCAATATCCTACTGAGAAAATCTTCAATTTCCCTGGCAGCTTTTATGAAACAGCAAACTTTATCAATTATAAAACCCTTACAGAAGATCTAAAGTTGAATATGCCAGCAAGAGTCTAAAACCAACCAAATAAAAGCTTAAGGTTTATCTGCTGGCTTGATTATTCATGCTCAAAATCATTTACAGAGAATCCTCTTTTTCTTAACAGATCTTAGATTGCTGTGAAGTTTTTCCAGAGTTGGTAGGATTGAGAAGTCTCAATTGCATTGGGGGTGCTTCTCTTTGGTGGTCACAGGCTTGACTGCAAACAATTCTCTTTAGGAAAAGTGACAGCAGAGCCCATGTGGTGTTGTTTACTTCAGGAATGCTTGGAATCAGAACACCTACCAAATTTCTCAACTCTAATAATAACATGGAGAACAATTACAAAGAGAAGAATGCACAACTATGTGTGGAGCAATTGTTTGTTCCTTGCCTGGTTGGTTTCTGTTATTTCTAGGTTGTCTGCATAGGGGTTTTCTATCCAGAGACTGTGTTCATCAGGTTTCTGTGCACACTGATCTTCAATTCTGAGTCTCCTGTGAGCTTTTTGAGTGAAATAGAAATTGGGTTTTATTACTGACCCAGCAGAACTGTTTCCATCACCAAATGTGTAACTTCTGATTGCACAGATTCTCTTCGTACTACACCATACATGTACTTAAAACATAGTATTTTATTTTCTGTTAGTCTGTCTCACTTTGATTCTCAAATGACATTTGAAATTCATGAACTTTGAACATATGATGGCACTGTTGTGTAATTACTAAGCTTTTTTTAGTGACTACATGCCCCTGCCATGCGCGGTTTTGTTTTTCAGAAAAAAATGCCAATACAAAACCCCTAACAAAGCTCCAGAAAATAATCTTTATAGTTTTGTAAAAAAACCTGTTTTCAAGAGGTCATCTATTTTCACCCCATTTGTGACTTTTGTTTATCCACCAATATCTTGATGTCTTCAAATTTATTCACCTTGTCAGTGATTTCAGGCTTTTTTTCTTCTTTGTGTTTTCAAAAGCATAGGATGAAATATTTGATTATTTTTTTCTTGTTTTAATTGTTTACTATCAGCATACTTCTGGCAAGTCATGGAGGTTGATTCCAATGGCAATATTCCTAAATGATTTTCCAGCAGAATTCTGTGCATGCAAGTGTGTGTGCACAGCCCAGTGAGATTTTGTTGTCCCTGGGGCCCTATCAAAACAACTTTCAGTCTATTTGCTCAAGAATGATAATAGAGGGATACCCTGCAGGAAGCCAGATAGAGAGCTTCCTGCCTCCTATACAGGAGCAATAAATGGAACACCAAAGTTCAGGGGATCTGAGAAGGTCAAGTGAAAGGAAGCTGTGTCCTTTCATTTTCTAGCTAGCTGAAGCTGGTAAAGTCTGAGTGGATTGGTTTTGCTTCAGAATTCTTGTTACGAAAAAAAAAACAAAACCAAAAACCCCAGCTTAAAAGAAAAAATTCTGGGAGTCATGGCTCTCAGAAACTTTTGCTCTGTTCTTTGGGTCAGTTCACATGTCTTCAGGCTTGTGCTGTCAGCAGCAGTAGCAAACACAGATGACTCAGTTTGCAGCACTTTGTGTTTGTTTCCCCCCAGGAAAACTAGGGACAAGTATAAATAGTGCTCTTTTCCCCTTTAGTTGACTCATTAATAGCATGCAAAGCTTTCTTTTGTTAATATTATTTTTTTACCCGTGGAGTACCTGTCACCCTCTAGCAGCTTAGCCTAGTGCTTCTATCTGTAACCACTAGAGCATCGTTTTCTGGCCAATAGGTGTTTTATCTGGTGTTTAATTGCTTGGCTGGAAGATGGCAGAAACAATTACTGTCATAAATTATTATGGAATTGCTGAATGAGACAGGTATGACAACAGCTTCTCTGAAAGTGGCTAAAGATACAGAGGACTATAGAATGAGCAGGAGTCAGCAAATCGTGATTTTGAAAGATGCTAGAGAACAGTAATCATAAGTAGAAAAAATTCTTTTGAGTGGTCTTCCCACCCTTCTAAGCTGAGATCCTGTGCCCATTTTTGAGCTCTGCTGCTGAAGAAAGGGAGGCTGGCTGCAGGTAATCTAGCAGAAACCACAAAAAACTATCATAGACATATGAAACTTGACTTTTGAGTATTAAACAATAATATTGCAGTTGTTTGATGAAGATATACAGAAAAATAGAAATAAATGGATGATGAAAAAAGACAAAGTACTGCCTTTTTTCTGCCTCTGTTTCTGTGTTGGATAGTAAACCAGTTGGAAGTATGACAGACACAACCTTATTTTCAATTGCATTTTTTTGGTTATGTCTATATCCAGCTAGCAGCCCCTGTTTGACCCTCCATTTCTGGTTGCAACCAGGAGGGACAGAAGTAGTTGTAGGTGTGTGATTCTGTGAGAAAATTATATGAAATAGTGGAGAAATTTCTTACTATCATTTAGACAACTGTATCAAAAATTTTCATGGAAGAACAAGGACAGATGATTTAAAGGAAATGTTTTGGTGGGACAGTGCACAGTCCATTGAAGCAAGAGCTTGTAGTGGTCATTTTTATCCTTCATCTGAGGAACAAAGCAAGGACAACACACCTCAAGTTCAGTTCCATCAAGGATAGCAATTAATTCTGTGTATGAATGAATTTTCAATTTCTTCCACTTTGCCATTTTATTTTCATCAAATACAGTGCAGCATTTTAGTTCATCATAACCCTTATTAAAGGAGTGTGCAGCCTCTATATGGCAGAGATCTGCTTTAATCTGTACTCCCTCAAATATTTTTATTATAACAATGACTTTTACTTTGGATAGGAAATTCCCACCCTACAGAAATAATAATAATAAAAAAAAAACTCCTCCAAAAATCCCCCAACAAAACATCTGTTGTTAAATGACGGTTTCTATGCTTTATAATTTTGGTTTTTCATCTGTGTTGCACAGTTTTTCCCACGTTTCAGTGTGTTGTTAAATTTGTGTATGTGTATTGTGGACATGAGGCCTTTATTTCAAGACCATATCTGAGCAGGGTGAACTAGATTTGTTTCTCAGATATGTTCTGGCAACATTCCTAAATGCATTTCATTTGGTATTTAATCTCCTGCGGCTCCCGTGAAGCTGGAAGAATTTTGCTGTCTTAATGTTTTTATGTTACTGGGGGTGCTTTGAAAATTCCCTGTGTGCAAAGACACTACTTTAGTCCTCTTTGGAATATATTCCTGTTACTTCAATGATGAAGTTAACTCTTGCTCTTTAACAACACAGCCAGCTAAGTCGTAAGAGTTGTTTTCCTTATTTTTTTGTTTCTGGTTCGATTAAAAAGCAATTCAATGATGCAGAAATTGGAGAGTTAGATTTATTGAGAGTGAGCACTTCATTAGTTACTTCTTCATTAAGAGGCTTATCTCATTCCTGTGTGAAAAGTTAACACTAAACAAGTGAACTTCTTTTCCAAGGCTTCCCAGCTGTGTCGTATAGAGAGACACACCTGTTGCACTTGTTTCCTTGCATTGTGTCTGGTCTCTGAGTAAGGCTTCAAAGGGGTATTTGCAGTATTTCTTTCCATTCAGATTATGCTCTTTGATAATCTTTCTTAAATGCATAGAAGTGAAACTTTTTCTCTCTGTTATGCTTTTGTACTCTATATGGTGAAATAAGAACACTAATGACTTTCCTGGAGATTAGCTTTTGGAGTTTAGTTAGTGTCACAAACCTTATCACTGTATATAAAAAGCTGTAATAATTTTGACAAAGTAGCCTTTATCTGTTTTTCTCAACAACACTGTATTAAAAAAAATGTACCGCAGTGAAAATCATGATGCTTTAGCAAGATAATTTGAGCTAAATGCCTTTTTCATTTCTTACTAAATAGGATGGATTGCCACACCAGTATGGAACCACTCAGTTATTAAAATCAGGAAAAAATATACCCGTAAGCATCAAATTATTACATCTCCTAACTAAATATTTTTTTTTTTCCTTTTGGAACCATCACATTGTACTATAACTTAAATGTATGATTTCACTTTCAGTGGAACTCTCGAGAAAAAAAGCAATGCTTGTGGGAATGAATTCTGTGCCTTTGGTTTCTCCTGGTAAGTTTAAAGTCTGTTGGGCAATGTTAGTTTAATATATTACACAGGTAGCCAGAAATGACATTTCTGCGCTTCTCTTTCTCTTCTCTTGTATTCCCTTTGGTTGTCATACCCCAAGTCAGAAAATGCAATCTTTTTTTGAAAAAAAAAAAAAAAATCATGTATGAGGTATTTTTTCTGATCATTATCTTGCTGGACAAAGAAAGAATTACCACAATAGTCTATAATGACCATAACCAACCTAAGCTGAGATTTGCAGTGAATAGCTGGTTATTTTGTGGTATCTGAACTAAAACAGAATTTTGGAAAGGTTGATGTTCAAAGAGACTGGAGTATGGGTCTTCTGGAACCTAGTCTAAAATAAATGTAATTTGGAATTAGTAGAAACAATCTAAACTTCCTAGTCAACATTTGTAAAAATATGTTGCTATAGAAATGTATAGAATTGATCTTTGTAACATTTTCTAAAACCTTTCTGTGAGGCAAGTCTTCAATTTTTCTTCTGTCAAAGTTGTTACCAGGCATGAGTCTCTTCTTTTTCCTTCCCTGTTTGCACTGTTTGATTCCTGAACCCATGAGATAGCAATGATTGCAAAAGTCTAGGGTAGGTGAGATTTTTAAAGTTTATGGATCTATTCTGTCATTACTATATTTCATGAATATTTTAGGAAATGCAAATAAGAGCAATGGGATTCAACATTTATTTGGTTCTTACTGCTTAATGATAGGAAATTCTGGGGAATTATTCACAGCAAAATTAGGTCCTTTAATACCCTCTATTATACTCTCCTGAATAAATTTGTTGGGGCTTTTTATATCTGATCAGTACCCATAATTTTACTCTGTATTTGTGAAATTTGTTCTAAGCCATGTCTTTTTAATGCAACTACTCCTCTTGTCCTAGATCTATTTTGTTAGAAGTTTGAAAAAGACTTTCCTTACTAAAGTATATTTTATTATTTTTATGCCTGTTGCATTTACAAGCTTTCCCCAGTTGCTATTCTTCTAGATTAGTATCATCTAAAGAAATTGATAGATATCTTGTTCATATTGCAGTTTGCAATTTCAAAAGTGGCTTTGAACAAGTTTTGTGATCAAAAAGATAAAGCAAGGAAATAACCCCAACATGCCATATTAATGTATGGCTCAGTAGTAGTCTTGCTTGGTCCAGCAAAAGAATAAGCATGTTATTTATTTTTTGATAAACTAAGTTGTATTAGAGGAATGGCTTAGACAGTGGACAGAATTTATAATATTTGATAAAGTAACTGGTTCTTAATAAGAATGAAAGCTAGCTGCAGCAGCTTAAATGCAGATATCTACTTAACATCTTGATAATTTATCTGATGTTTTCTCAAAATGATCTTGGAAACTGAATAATGTTACTTCATGGAATGAAATTCATAAAAAGTAGAACAGATCTAAGTCTGTGATCTCACAAGTTCATGGTGGTTTGGGGATTTAGTCTTTAAGGGACAAAAATCCAAGAGAAAATGCAAACAGCAATAAAGCATAGAGAAAAAACCAATGGTCTGTTAGAGATGCAGTCTGATAAATATCACAGCTGTGTAAGTGTAACTGTTTCATTTTGAGAGCTAAAGAAGACTGGATTTTGCCATTTAAAATATATCTATCCTTAAAACTTCCTTAAAACAATAAAAATTTTCCTTCCTATGCAAAGATTTAGATTTTCCTTAAATTTATGCTAACAGCACAGTCCAGGGGTTTGATGACTTTTATCCACAGCACTGCTCTTTTTGGAAGGCGTATCTAAGACTGTTGTTTGAAGGCTGGTTGTTTTCTTCAAGCATGAGCATTTTCTATGTTTCTTCCTAGTCATGTTCCTCAACTCTGTACTTTCTAATGGCTTGGGGAATATCTTTATTGTCTTTGTGCACTCAGGACTGGCTGAGGGGGGTTTTTTTGTTTTTTTTTTTT
>PYHW01009979.1:778128-809625 GCA_013186435.1 Turdus rufiventris
TTTTGGGTTTCTTTGTTTTTTAATGCTGTTCATGTTCTGTTATTCATATATTTCTCAATATATGACTTTTTTTATGCTTCACAAAATTATAGAATTATCAAGACTGGAAGACCTTCAAGATCATCTAGTCCAATTGTCAACCCAGCATCATCATTATCACTGCTAAATCATATCTGAAAGTATCTCAAATCCAGATGCCTCTTGAACACTTTTTATAATCAACTTCAGTGTTGAATAATGCTTGTTTGACCCATATTTTCAAATACTCTACTAAAACACAGAACATGTTTTGTAAAAAAAAAAAAAGCCCAACAGAAAATCAAAACCATAATCCAAACCTCTATTTTTTTTTCTAAATAAAACATGCTACTACGTTGCTTAGTGTAAACTACTGAAAACACATTAAAACACACTTTAGTCCTTACACCTTAGTCCTTTCCTAATAACAAAAACTAGCAGACATTTTCCAGCACAGCCTCCTCCTTCTATGAGCAATGACATTTCCCATGTCCTTAGTTACACATTTTGTTATTCATCTAACTAGACTAGGTGCTAACTCGGGTCTTGCTCTAGAGTTTTCTGCAGTCTGTTAAAGAAAACTAAAGGGAATAAGGTATGGTCTGAATTCAGTGGTTTGTTGAGAAGCAAAAATAAAAGTACCTGTTGGCTGCCCATACAACACCAACCAACACACAGGGTTAGGTGCTAGGAAGAAGATTCTTGCTTAGTTTTCTGGTTTGGATGAGTTGATAATAATGCATTTTTAAATAAGCTGAAAATAATTTTGTGACTAATGTTAGCTGAGAATTTTTATGTTCATTTAGTTTAAGTTCAATTTTAGTTGGCCTTCATGTGTCAAAATACTGTATTTCACTTAGATGAATTCACGAATTCTTAAAAGCTCTTGTATGTATTTATGCAAATATCTTCATAAAAAACTAAATTTTGGTAGTCAACTATTAGTTCAAGAATCACATTAACATTTTAACTATTATTTATTATAGTCATGAATAGCAAATAGTTTTAGTGACACAGTAAGTTGGAATATTTAACTATTGCCTTAATTAGTGAGCATGCTTTGTTAGATTTACGTACTTGTTGTCTGATACTCCTGAAAAATCATGAAAGCAAATCTGTTTGATTTTATTATTTTTTAGTTGTTTTGCTTTCTGCTCTTAGTTTGTTGGCTCTATTCTTAAACTTTATAAATAACTGCATGAAAGATTTAAAACACAAGGAGCCAATATGCTTTGTTGCATATTTGTGGTCACGCAAAACAATTTCTTGCAAAAGAAAAGCCATAATGAAGTTGCAAGCAACTGTGTACTAATGACTTCCCAGTAAAAGCTGCTGGGAAGATCTAAGCATAAAGGTTACTTCCAGCAAACATTTATTTATTTAAAGTTAAGGTAAGTGACAATATTTCTAGTTCCCATCTTTACTTTTTGTGGTTTTTATTTGTTTGATTGTTTTTAATATGCTTTCCAATTAAGAAAGAATGCTAAGATTTTATAGACTGCAGGAAATTAATTTTAGTGTAGAAGAGCCAGAAGGCCTACTGCACATGTTTAAATCGCATTTTTGTCTTCCTCTGAGTGTTTTCTGAGACAGAAGGAGGTAAGTTTCTGTTTCTATTTCCAACTGACAGCATATCCACCACTAGCAGGAGATCTTATGCTGTTGCTTGTAGGCAAAATCAATGGTTGTCTGTTGTGACACTTACCTAGTCTTGTCCCTAAGCACTTGAAAAGTGGGGCTGAGTATGTAATTTCTGATTGTTTTTTGTGCTAGCCTTTTGAAGAATGACAAAAAAATAAGCCAGGAAAAAACCTCAAGAGGCGATACAGTGTATTGCAAATTGCAGGATTAAGTATACTTAGATTGTACGACAGTATGTGGTAGCCTTGGCCTAAAATCTCAGAAGTGAGATGTCACAGTGTCTCTAGAATACCTATTGGTATGTTTCAGGGAGGGGAAAAATGTCCAAGCTATCTAATGTAAATTATTTTTACTACAAATTGTGCTGATTCTTTCACATTCTGCTTCTAGACGCCTGGAAAAAAATTGATTGTCTCTCTCTTAATGGCAGCTTAGTTATTAGAAGATTGTTATCAATGTCCTTCCTTCCTCAGTCTTCTCTTTTCTAGACTAAATAAAGTCCTTCAACTTCCTTAAGAGGTTATTCTTCTAAACTCTTAATTATTCTCGTAACCTCTATCACGGAATCTTTCCAATTTGCTTTTTTTTCAGTTTTAAAGTCCCAAAACCAGATTAAAAACCTCAGCTATTAAAAACTATGATCTTCTTAATTTAACTACCAATTCTCTTAAATTTGTTTAGTTTTAATTTTGTCCTTTTTAGTTATTCTTCCGTTTTGATTAAATAGGGAATTGCTTGATTTAAAATTATGATTTTCATATTCTAAAATATTAGCAGAATTCTATCAGCATCCTTACAGAATCTAAACTTGCTTTTCACCGTCTTCTATTTCTTTTTGTTTAATATTTTATTGACTTTAGTAGAACTGCAATTGCAACTGAATGACTAATAGTTTTTAGACATCATCTCCATCTGTACTTTTTAGTGAAGGAAGAAATGGGAGTGTGTCACAGTTCTATTAACTTTATTAAATTGAACCTGGTGGAAGTCGCATCATTTCACCTAATAACTTAACTCTTGCACAGTGTATGCATGATATATCATTGTAAGGGAAGAAAGAACAAGACATGTCCTAAAAGTTAGTCCAGAGAAGGATTCTCACTGTGCCTGTCAAACAGAACAAACTCTCCTTTACATTCTTTTCATTTTGATGCTCTCTTCTTCAGTGAAGGAAATATACAAATTTGGACTTGTACTGATTAAACAAATTTCTCCTTGTATGTCCCTGTTTAACCTCAAAACCTCTGTAGTACTTTAAAGTTCTGACAAATGCTGATCGTTTCTGTGTATGTTATTCAAGTAATTTTGTATACACATACCACAGAGACAATTTTTCCCAGCTTGTGTTCAACATGAGAGAAATGTTTTTTAAAGGCAAGATATGTGATAACTGCTCCATTCCTATATATGTAAGGAAATTAGGTTTGTTTGCTGTGATTGTACTGCTCCTTGGTGGCATCTTTCTTCCTAAGAGAGCAGAGGATCACAATGCTCTGCTTCATATCAGATCAAATATTTCAGCGGGGATGTCAAAACATCACATTCAGAACCAGAATTTCAGAGGTGGTAAATAAGAGAATATTCAGGTGTCATTGCCCTTGCTGCACAGATTGACCCAACGTGCATATTTGTTTTTCATATGACTCTCAAACAGTAGTAGACTCACTTTTAGCCTGAGTCAATCAGCTCTGCTGTATTTCATCTCTTCCCTGATGTGAGAATATGTCAAGGAGGAAAGCAAGCAATTATTAGATACAAATTTGGCCTTTCCTTTTTCAATGCCATATGATGTTTTTCTAGAATTTTTAAAGTTTTATTTCTCTGTTTATGAAGCTTCTTTTTTTCATGTCCCCTGACACATCTCTTCATTCAGAGTGAAAGCTGTCAGTGTTCTGAGGCAGAAAACAATATATTTAAATGCTTTCGGCTGTAGAAGACATAGGCTAACAACCAGAAATGATGTATTTTTGCATACTATACACGGCTTTTTATTGGTATCTTAAGGAAAAGAAAATGAGAATATTTTTTTTAATATATAAATATATATATATACACTCTTCCATTCTACTAAAATCAAGCCCTTATGAGTTTATGAAATAATGAAAGGGAAGTCTCCCTTCCTCATTTATTTGAAAAAAATTGTTACTCTTAGTTCATTATTTAAATAATTTTGCCATTTCATGGAAACCTGTCCTCCTTTTTAATGGTTGGTTGTATCCAGGTCTCAGTAATTTTATTTTCTCTGCTTTTTTCTTACTGAATTTAAAGAATCAATACAGAAATAGAATCACAGAATGGTTTGGGTTGGAAGGAACCTTAAAGATCACCTAGTCCAGCCCGCTGGGCAGTACCATCTTTCACTAGATGAGGCTGCCCTAAGCCCATCCAATCTTATCTTGAACCCTTCCAGAGATGGGGCATCCACAACTTCTCTGGGCAACATACGCCAGGTCTCATCACCCCCACGGTAAAGAATTTCTTCCTAATAACTAATTTAAATCAACTTTATTTTTTAAAAAATTAATTTAAATTAGATTTAGCTTAGTTTAATTTTCTTTAGTTTAGTTTAGTTTAATTATTTTTACTTTTTTGAAAGTCATGCAGTTTTCATAGTTTGTTTGAGAATTCAGAGATGACTTTCTGCTGGCTTGAGCAGGGAAGGAAACCATGGTGGCTGGATTCCTTACAAGTGCATTTAACATGATTTTTTTTCCAGGTTGAAGATAGTTTAGAAAAGATATATATCCAATTATAGCTAAAATAGGTGTGACTGAATAAAAATTCTGATGTTCATTTAGTAAAACCCTCAATGTTCTTTCCAAATTTAACAGTGCATGTCACAATCTCCTTTGGGAGAGCAGAGAGAGAAAAGGGAATTGTTTTTTCCCTTCTGCCTTATCTCCCTGAAAGCCTCACTCTCTCCTGATCCCCTTCTTTCAATTATGATTCCTGGCCATAGAAGGGGAATAAGTAGAAAAAAAACTCTTCATTGGAAAAGAAAAGAGCAGGGAATAAGGAGGTGGAATATAAATTATGGGTGTATTTGTTTTGAAGCTGGTGTTGAACAGCAGTGTGTATGTACATATTTTAATTTTCTATCTCTGACGTATGTCACCCATAAACACAAGACCGATGCTTGACTGTTATGTTAACATAAGAAAATTTGTTACTTGATTCGTTTATATGACCTACCCAAGGACACTGATTAATAGGTAATGGTATTTTACAATGAACTGCAGCTGCAAAAGAAATGAAAATAATTAATGATAAATTAATAAATCAAATGTATTTTTCTGGTGTCTTCCCTCTAAAAGAGTGAAATTCATGACTGTAGAATATGAAATAGTGAGTGATGAGGCTGAATGAAGAACTACTGGGGACTGATGAAGACCATACCAAAAGTTTTGGCTAAATACCCTAAACAGCTACAGAGACTGAAATTTATGAGACCAGGTTTCAGAAGACATTTAATATTTGTGCGGTGTATACATTATAAATGCATTATGGCAATTCTTAAAAGGAAATTGTAATCCTGTACTGCATTGCAGAATGTGAATGGCATGTGTTGCAAACACCACATGGGTGGGCCATCACTGAGTGGTCATAAAACAAGGTGTTTTAAGCAACCTGCCTACTAAGCACTGAATGAAACAAAAGGTTCTGTGAAAATAAGTTTATATCAAAATTGAAAATCTTCAGGACATTAGCTACCTTTAAACTAGATTTTGCAGAGAAAACCTTGAATCAAGGCCATCTCATTTTTTTGTTTTCTAATGCCTTGATGTTCTAATTGCCTTATGTTTCATGGACATGAATGTGTTTTATTATATTTACTTGAAAATTTAATCTGTATCTATGCTAAAGCCAGAGTTAAAGCTGCCAGCTTTGGAAAACGCTACCTCAAATTTATGAAGGGGTTCTTCAGTGAAGAATGTATAACTATGAAAGTAATTTTCAAATTATTGTTAACTCAGTGTTCTTGTGTAAGCACGACTGTAAAAAATATCTAACTGCCTTAGGGTTCTGATTTCATAGTAATTAAATAATGCTTTGGGCTTTTACTTTATATGAAACCAAGAAGGCATTACTTCTAATATTATCTAGAATATTTACTGCTTATGTATAAAAAGGAACAGGAACAGAAGCAAAGTAGCTAAAATTGGTTGTCATTTTAATCTGTAGTTATGGTCATTTGTGGAATTGCTTTACAGCAGAGGAAGTGGGATAAGTAACAGTATTCAGTGCTTTGTTTTCTTCCTTTTCTTTTTTTTTTTTTTTGACTGATGATTCTGCCAAGGTTGTGACTTGTTCACTGGAGAGAGATAAAAAGATTACAGCAGCAAGTGGGATTGGAGACTTATATTAATGCAGAATCAATACTGCATTGTAAAATCAAAATTCATTGGACTGAGAACTGAGCATTTTCTCAAATTGTAACAATAACCTATTGTAAACGGTTTCTTATGAAGTATCTTAATTACATGTAATGCTTTTGTTCTACTGACCCTTGCTAGCATATAAAATTAGTTTGACATATTGTGTAGCATCACTATAATATTGTTTAATGCAGCTCAGGTCTATCTTTGATAAAAAGGTACGATTAACCTCTTGCTTAGCAGTACAAATTGTTGGGTAACATGAGAGCAAGAATAACTTCTGACACTACAATTGGATTCACAAACATGGACCCTTGAGCAAATTGCTAACTGTTGGGTTTTAAAGGTTCACCATAGAAAATCTTATTGCATATTTGAGGCTGCAGCATACAAAAGACTTGCAATCCCTTTGTGTAACTGTAAATATTTCTGTTTTTTTAAAAAAAATTATTCTTAAGATTTTAACAGTTCAGTTTCATTATGAAGTACCACATTTTTTTAATCACTACCCACAGAAAGCCTAAAATCTTTTCGGCATATCTCCATTCCAGAGGTTTAACATTTCTTCCAATTTGTCACTGCCAGAATCCTGTATTGTTTAGGATTGGGAGTGCTTGCAGATAAAGCATTTTCACAGCTTCATAGTTTCCTATAATAAGGCAATTAGATGAACTCATTTGCTTAGTGCTGGAATATTAAATATTTCTACATCTGTTCCCATGTGCACATGAAACCCTTTTTCTCTTTACAAATACTCTGTGTGTAACTATTTGACAGAGTACATCTAAAATATTCTGAAGAAAAAAGTGTAATAGTGGTCCACTCTAAATGTATACAAAATAGGTCTATTATTTTATAGAAAAGAGAACTTGAGACTTTCTTCAGGAAAGGGCTGTGAATGCCTTGTAGAGCAGGAAGATTAATCATTCCCATTGCTCTGCCTGTAGACACAGGCAGCCCACACCTTCAGATAAAACCTGTGTATCATTATAATATTATTCTTGTTCTACATTCATTACAAGAATTTTTTTTAAATTTATATAGAAAAACATGAAACGATTCTTGTCCTCCTGTTCATATACTGTGTGTTTTACTGGATTCTGGTAATTATTTCTGCATAAAACCCCCATTATTATCAGTACTTCCAAGGGCAGAGGTACAATTTGATAATGCCAAGACTAAATTAAAAAAAAAAGACCAAAAAGCTACAACAATAAAAAAAAGCTTAAACCCCCCCCCAGTTTTACAAAGAGACATGGATGTCTTAGGTGACTTGTGCTGCATAATCCATTTATCACACTATGACATGAATGTGGTCTAGATTGTAATTGGGTCGTTCCTTTTATACCTACTTCCCAGAGAATGAGTAATAAAATCAGCACAGTAGCTTGTGTAATTTTTGGTTTCATATTGTATTTGATTTACAAAAAGAAATATCTATTGTTCTAGTTTTTGCATGCCACCAAGTTTCAACACAACTGAATTGCACTGATGGGAAAGAACATTTTAATGCACTAAAGGAGGAGCTTACATCAAGCAAAGATATTTGACTGCTATGCATGTATTAATGGTGTCATAAAAATGGTTGATAATACTTTCTTTCTAAAAGACGAGTAAGAAGGCTTTCCAGTTAGAAATCCAGTTGGATGAGAGGATGCTTTTCATCTGACAGTCTCTTGATACAAATGTTCTGTCACCCAAAGTTACAAGCAGGAGAATGCTGGAGGGTATAGATGATCTTCAGTCTTTGATACACAAGGACTTGCTGATGTGACGAGTTAGAAGCCTTACAAAATTAGCATCAGGATATCATATATCAAATTGTACCAGACTTTTCAGTTTTATCTGTGGCCCAGGCACTGGGCCTAGAAGTGCACTTGCAAATATGGCTTAAGGTATCCTATCACGTTTTTGCACTCATAGGATTATGGTCTGACACAAAACCAGGAGTGAGCTGTAGCTGTGGTAATGGACATAATGTAGTTTAAGCAGTGTAAGTGGAGTGAGCTCAGCTCTGAATAGCCTCTGTAGTGTAAGGAACTGCCATCTCCAGTGGCTGAGATAATTTCATTCATCACTGCTCATAACTGCTTTTCATTCTGTACACACATCAAATAACAAAATATCCCCCCTTTTCTGGTAATTTATAATGCATAGAAAACCCATTTATGTCTCAGTGACTGACTGAGACACTCTTCAAAATGCTGGCTTTAAAGGACTGTAGTTCACAAATGTGAATTCTAGAGTGGAGTGCATGGCCCAGACTTTTTGATGTAGATTTTAGTGTCTCTTTGTATCTTCTAGTGCTTATTGTTGTAGTACTCAAATACTCTATGACCATAAAAATGGTCCTTCAGCTTGTATGCACTCAGAGTTATGTGTTCTTGCTCAGAACTGTAACTGGCCTGCAGTGGAAGACTCTGCCTATATCCATGTTACTAAACAAATAATGAGGACCATGAGCTAATATCTGCACTGATTAACTCTTAGCCTTATAACTGGTAGCTGTGGAAAAAAATATTGGAAATTTTTGCCTGCAGTAGTCAGGAGGGGTTAATTTCCAGGCCTCATGGGTGGTTAGAGCCTCCCTGATCTCTTATCTAGAAGAGCAGGTTTGCATTTGGATGCAGTCAGGGAAGATTGACAAGGATACCTGAACCAGACTTGATTTGTACAATACAGGTGGATGCATTTTTGTTGATTTTGTTAATTTTCTTCTGGTTTGACTTTTAATTATAAAAAAAAAAAATTAAGTAAAAATTAGTTTAATTTTTCTGCCTTTTAAAATCTAAAGTCAGATTCAGGTAGCCAGGAAATCATTACGTGTTTCTGTGAGTGGAATATATTTAAAAGTTTTACATTTAAAAGTGGATATTTTTCCAATTATAAATTTTGAAATTGTTGTCTAAAAAGTACATTTTAAAAGAAGGTATGTACTACTATACTGTGAATTCAAAAAGATGAGTAATTTTTATGTCACTAACGACTCATTTTGTGGCAGAAACAGTCTTGGTTTTGTTTGATTTTCACTTGGCAAATGTTTGGCAAGAAAGATGCCTCTGAATATAAATTCCTGAAAAAAACCTGAAAAAAACCCACTTTGTAGCTGTATGGCCTAAGCATGCATCTATGAACCTTCCTATGAGAATTTTCTGGGTGTTAACAAAGGATGATCAACAATTTCTGTACTATATATTAGCCCTAAATCTTCATGGGAATACATTACATTATAAGAAATTTAATGATGTAATTAGAATATGAAATTAGATTATAAGCTCAGGAGTATTAAAAGATCAAACTTTAATACAAGAAAAAGCAGAAAGGCAAAGGATTAAGAAATCTTTTCATAAGTGACTTAATGTTTTTCCTGTCCATGAGCATCTGGAAAAGATAAAACTTATAAAATCTGATTTTTCAGATAAGAGAAATTCTCTCAGCTCTTAAAGTGGGATTACTTCTTCAAGTATAGATATAAACTATACTCATAATAATGTAATTATTATCAATTTATAACACAGATTTCCAATGAAACTGTAAAAGTAAAAACATTAGGAATTTTGGCATGTTCTGATTTGTCAGTCCCAGATCTTTAAAACACTCTTTGGTGACATTAATAAGTCTAAAATATAATTTTGACTTTTCTATTTTTACAGTTTTATTTTGCCCCTATCACAACACATTTTGTCATTTATATTGCTTATGTAAGCTTTTCCCTGAAACTGGTGAAGTAGAGGTTTTGTGAGTGTTCCTGACTGAAAGAAAAAATCTCATTCTCTTGCAATCTGAGAGCAGAGCTTCTACCTATTATGGCAAATAGTTACACTATTGACAAAACAGTAAGGGTTAATAGCATTTGGAATTTTGAATCTCAGTAATATTATGTATTGTAATATTCTTTATGAATACACCAAGCAGACCAAATTTGAAATTTAGAAGCCTACTTATACAAATATAGCATTCCTAGTGCAAAAGTTTGTTAAATTACTTGCAGCTTACTTAAGAAAACATGTTAGCATTCATGTCTGGTGTTCTGGCATGTGCTACAGTATTATATTGCATTGACCACTGTACATTACAGGTACAAACAAACACACCTATAGAAAGCTAAACAGAAAATTAACTCACTCACAATGAAATAAACATTATTAGGGTTAGGTAACTTTTCAGAAATAGGAAGTTGTGTTCCTGACGTAACATTCTGATGCTAAAAGCAAAGTCCAGGTCAGCTCGATAACTGCTGGAGTGTATGCCTTTTGTGATTAGGTATTTGACTAAAGTGATCAATCTATTTTGGATTCTGAAACTCAGAGTACAGATTTAATTGAAAGCCTGCTGTGGTCAATGAAAGTTTTCTTCTGGCTTGAGTCAGATTTTGACATAAATGTCCAGCTGAAGGAATTTTTACCAATCTCAAGCCAACACAGTAATAATGTTTACTATTGCAATCCAAATCATTTTTGCATAGAAGACCTGATGGTATTCTTTAAACAAAATTTTTGCAAAATTAAGGAAATATTTGAAGCTTCCACCACTTCCTTTCTAGCTCTTGAAGAGTATATTGTCTTCTGTGCAATTACTCCAGCAAGGATAAGGTATTTCCTGGTCAAGACCAGTGGAAACCAGGATAGCAGATGAGATTCCTGTGGAAGTCACATTTCCTACCAACTATAATACAGAGTTAATCTAAGATTCATCTGTGTTTAAATGAATATGCCTAGCTCAATCAGACAAAAACAAGACAGGTCCTCCCGAATCTTCTAGGCTGCCTCTAAACTTTCTGTTTCAGGGGTGCCAAACACAAACCCACCAAACTCTGCCTGCAGTCACAGTTTACAAATAGCAGACTTTTCTCTTGTGCAAATTCAGTGTGACTTTATGGCTACAGCACTTGACAACTCACATTGAGGGGAATCACTTTCTGTCACCAGCTCTAATTCTGGTCTGCTTGGTGGCTCTATGAAAATCTGTGTCTTCTACCATTTCTTCCTGTAAAAAAGAAGTAATGGTAAAACTTTCCTGGCTACTAAGTTTTTAAGTAGAAAATGAAGAGAATATTTATCTTGGAAGCTTTTTCTGTAATTACAGGTGATAACTTTCAGCAACAGACATAAAGTCCCTCTTCAGTTACTGTTTATCTGTTCAGAACTTACAGGATATTAATGGTTACTGACGGGAAGGGAAAATAAATGTAGATGCTGATGTGTTAATCATGCTTAGGTCAGTGGAAAAAATAGATATAAATATATCTCAGCCCAGTTTTCAATGATTCTGATCTGTTCCTCATGCACATTTAGAAATTCAGGCTGGTGGTTTACTAAGTGCTGAAGAGTTTGCAGAAAAAAACCCCAGATAATTTCCTGGACAGTATTTTGTTGAATTCACAAGCCTTTTTTATTTCAAGAAGAATGCAGAATTTTAAAATTAATTTTATTTTTTAAAATAAATATAAAATATGTCCTTAGAAACAGAGTTTTTATAATTTTTTTTAAATGTCCCTAAGAGTAATGTACAGTACTTATTACAAAAATATAGAACTTCTTCTCTTTACCATTTCTCATTTTCCTTGCTTTCCATTCTCCCCCTCTGCTCTAAAGAAGGTCCAGTTTCTGTGTTAGACTACAGTAAAAATTACACTGTATATAGGTAAAATACATATTGGTTTAACTGTCTTTATTAAGATTAAGATTTTATGCACTGAACTGTTGAGTGTGATACATAGTTTAATGTACAAGAATATTATTTCTCAATAATTATGGTTTTCCTCTAGAAGAAAAACACAAAACAACTTTAAGAACAGCAAAAACAGATGTGACACAAAATAAAAAATGTTATTTTTGGAAAGACAAATTTAAAGATGGTTTGAACTATGGTTTTACACAAAGCTCTGAAAGCAAAAGAAAATAGTTTCTTACAAGAGAAAGCAAGTTCATATGCCCACATCTGTACTTATAAGTGGCTAGGTGGTTCTCTTCTTTAAATACCAATAAATCTCGTATATATGTCGTAATTTTTCTTTGTCATTCAATATTTCATATAGACAAGTGTTACAACTCTTAATTTCCCTAAAAACCATTTTTTTTAAGAGACTATCACCATGTCTCAGAGAAGAGCCTTGTGGACATAGTTGAATG
The DNA here is from genome assembly GCA_013186435.1 of Turdus rufiventris. NCBI lineage: Eukaryota > Metazoa > Chordata > Aves > Passeriformes > Turdidae > Turdus > Turdus rufiventris. The sequence goes on from PYHW01009979.1 coordinate 790,295, forward strand.
AGACTTGCTTTGCTGCAATCTTTGCCAAAGAGCTGTCAATATACCAAAAAATTGTAGTTCATCACAAACAGATCCAGAAATGCTCTATCTCTCCTTGCTAAGTTCCAGTTCTCAATGCACTGTTTGGACTGAGATTATTTATAACCCTGTATGAGTATAATTTGAGACTAAGATTTTCTGCAGAAAACCTGAAAGAGAATGAGTCCAGGTTGAAAAAATTGCTAGATGGAGAAAAATGGCAGTGAACAGAGCAGCATAATTTGAGGCGGCAGGGACTAGAAAGAAACATCCCTGGGATCTAAAACCAGGACACTCTGCAATGTATTTCCATTTAACTGTGTGAACGTCTTAACTATTCCTTCAAAATGTTTAGAAATTTTCCTGCTTTTCCTGGACTGGTCTTGTAGCTGGAGACCTATGTTGTGACAACAATGGGACAACAGCCACATCTTCTTACTTCCTACTATTTTGCCCTTTTCCAATACCATAATCCATTATCGGACCTAACAATAACAATATTTTATTATTCTGGAAAAAATTCCTATTAATGTATATCCTGGTACAGGATATGTACCATGTACCTAGCTGATGTTTGTTTAGTACACTAATGATCTAATTAGTGAACAAGATTCTTCAAATCCTGGTTGTCATTGCATTTGCTAGAGAACACCAGTGAGAACTGGTATGTTCACTAAGTAGAATGCAAAGTAGATTTTGAGGCATCAAAGAAGTCAATTTTTTATTTTTGGTCACAGACATCATATTAAGCTAGTATCTGCAACTTATATTTTGGTCTAAATTGTCATTTACGGCTATGTAGAGCACCCACACACTGTAGTACACAAGTGCCCTGAGCTAATGTTTAGTTATAATATACTTTGTATAACATGTATTATGCTGTGTGTCACAGAGCAATTCAATTCCATAGAAACTATAACATTTGTTTTCATTCCACCTTGGAACAAGACCAAAACCTTTTGGAACACTTCAGCAACAATGGAATTATCAAAATCAATGTTTATGTATCAGAACATGTGGATGTGATTAGGGAACTGGCTTGGCACAGGGCAAATCCAGCTTCAATTACATTGTTCTTCGTGAATCAAAACAGATTTTCTCCTGCTAGAACATGTTGAATCAGGCAGGCTAAGGATTTTACCTCTGGTTCCTTTAATAATCAGTCGGTTCTTTCCTTCTCTTTCATCCAACTTGCCTTTTTTTTTTTTAATTTTTTTTAAAGACTCATTTTTTGAGATGCCATACAGTAAAAAGAGTGTTCTAATCAAAATCACTCAGAGTGCTCATAGTTTAGCATGCAATTATAACAACTTCCACCTCATCAGAAAATAAATTCAGTCTCAGGTGTTAAGCAATGTGCACAGGATCATGATGCAACTCAGTAAAAATCTAGTTTGGGACTAAGATTTTTTGTGCTTTATATAATCAACCACACTGTTATAAAGATGAAGTACATACTTACTCAGACCCTCTGTTTTTCCATTTTGTGAAATATATCAACAATGGAATGCATGAAATATGAAAACAATCAATTTAGAATAATAGCAATTGTTACTTTAACTTTTCAAATCAGATGTATGACTATGAGCACATGAAGTTGGGTTGCTCGCATCAGCTAACAAGTAACACAAAAGCATCTTTGCTAAAAGTAAGCTCTGACCTTCATTTGGCAATAAAAGTCTTTCTTCAGGGCTGGATTCTTGACTGAAATGCCAATCCTAGATTTGAGTGCCTGAGCTGTCTCTCTAGTATGTGGACTCTGACTACTCTTCATTTGGAAAGCAAGAAGAGACAGAGTCGTGATTAGGGGTGCCTCATGACTTGAGTACTCAATTGAGGAAACGAGAAGCGCACATTTATTACATTTAGGCTGAGGAAGTCTGGACCACAGTTTCCAGATCCCCAGCACAATCAGAAACCACCAACCTGGAAGACATGCTATGGGGAAATGTTTCTCCATTTTCTCTATTGATTGGTACTGTGCCACTAAAGAAAGGAAAAGTTATGCAAAGACTGAACAAGGAAAACTGAAAGGATGTGGTTTAAGTAAGAGAGGGTAAGGATAGGCAATGTAATAAACCCTGGGTACTGTCCAAGTTTCTATTAGTGCTTATGCAATTATTTTTTGTCTTGCCTTGCTGCTGCAACAGGCTGCTAACCAGCACAATTAACTTTACTTCAGGAAAAGGTAGTAAATAAAAGATGAGTTAATTAAATGTGCTTTCTCAATTATTGTGAAGAACAGATTTTTTGGTTTCCAGTACACTTTCTTGAAAACAGTTCAACTTGCAGTGGAATATGCCAGGGAGATGATCTTTTTTTTGTGCTTGGTTGCCCTACAAAAGCCCCTAGGTCCCTTCAATTGCTGTGAAAATACACAGCAACTGCTGGTCTTGCCTTGGTAGTATTCTCAGTCCTAGGGACCTAGTTTGGAGGACTTTTGGATTGGAATGTTGGCTGAATCTCAGCTTAGAAAATTGACTTGTTGATGAAGAAAAAAAAAAAAAAGAAAAAGGGATTAATGAAAGTTTAAAACCACCTGTAAAATACAGAGATGAAATTTGCTTAATGTTGTATATTTTTATGAGATGTGTTAAATATGTGGTAGCTTTGGTCGGGACTTGAGATCTTATTTGATCTTTTTGGACACATTTCTTTATCTGAAAGCTAATATCTCTGATCTTAAACTGATCAACACAACTTATGAAAGCCTGTATAGGTACAAGTTTAGAAAAGCATTTACTACTGCTGATGCTTGTCTCATTTTTTTCAAAAGCAGAGAGGGATTTAATTTGAATCCCTTTTTAACTGCTGGTAAATAACTCACACCTTCTAAGAGAGTTAATTAGAGGCAATTTTGCTGTAATCTAATTTGATCATGTTTTAAAGATGTGACTAATTTTTCAACAGCTACCTCTGCAAATATAAGAAAATCAAACTTGTTCTTGGCCTTGTCTGAAATCTTTTTCTAGGCCTATGACAGACCACTTATAAAATCAAGGTAACTATCAGTTAAGTGTCCCTCTGCTGAAGGGCTGCTGCTGTGCTGGGTAATGCTTGGTAACACTGGATAACACTGGTGGAGCTGATGCAGATGGAGACAGCAAAACTAGGGGTCATTATTGATTTGGCCAAGCTGGGTTTGTACAGAATAGCATGTACAGAATAATCAGTACAAAATTGTGTGCCAGTGTTGCTGAAGATGCATGGCAAAGAGGCAAATAATAAATGATCAATATATTAATTAATTAATTAATTAAATACAACTATATGTAAGACAAGATAGGTATGTACAAGGCTCCCAGTCAACTCTGAAATTGTGAAGGACCTGCTGTTCATCTGTTTCCCTAAAAATGCATGGGACCTGATGGGATTCATCCAAGAATGCTCAAGGATCTATCTAGTTTCATCAAAAAATCTCTCTCAATGATTTTGCAGTGGTCTTGGAGTCCAAAAAGATCCCAGCTGACTGGAAACTGGCTAATGTCCTGGTTTTCAAAAAGAGCAAGAAGGAGGACCCTGGAAACCACAGGCCTGTGAGTTTCACTTCTGTGTCTGGTAAAGTTATGGAGAAGATTGTTCTGTGAAGTATTGAAAAACACCTGAAAAACAATGTAGGTCATGGCCAGCACAGCTTCATGAGAGGAAACATCCTGCTTGTCAAACCTGATTTCTTTTGTGCCAAGGTATCCCACCCAGTTATCAAGGGAAGCCTGTTGATGGGATGTTTTTGGATTTCAGCAAAGCTTTCAGTACCATGTCTCACAGAATCCTTCTGGACAAAATATCCAGCACACAGCTGGATAAACATATCCTGTGATTGGTGAGCAACTGGCTCACAGGTCAGGCACAAAGGAGTGGTCACAGCTCCAAGCCTGAAGGGTGTTCAAGCATTTGGACAATACTCTTGAGCACGTGGTGTGATTCTTGGGGATATTCCTGTGCAGAACAGCAGCTGGACTTGATGATCCTCATGGATCCCATCCAACTCAACATATTCTGTGATTCTGTGGTTAAGAAGACCCATAAACATGGTGATTTTTGAATGGGGTTTTGCATATTAGTTGTCAATGTCATATGCAATGCCGTAACAAGTTACTGTGCTCATAAGATATCTTGCAACCCACAACTGAGGATGGCATAAGCTTGGAAAAGGGTGTTACCTTCCTTGATATGAATGAATGTACTTAAATAATGTTTAATAGCAGTTTTCCTCATTTCCTGAATATAGTCAGGTTTAATAATAAATTCTTTGTTGTTTAGGCTTTTTAATCCCAACCCTGATGTATTTGCTTTTGGATACATACAAATAGCTCTTCTTTGCATTAATAATGGAACAGATAGGATATTGGGAAATCTTGGATATTGGGATAACTTAGACAAAAACCCGGAGTCTTAAAGCTGTCGATGCTGTATTAACTACTTTTCTCTAGGTGAAAATCTGCTTTTGGATCTTTCAAGATGGTTTCCTTGGACAATTGTTTGAAAATATTTTTTAAAATCACAGTTTTCAGACTTTTTCAATATTATATTTTTACTTCTCTTTTATTGTTTGAGAATTTATCTTTTTAGTTCATGTCTTCCATCAATAGAACTCAGATATTGCTTTCTTGTGTGACAATCTGAAAAGAAATCCTAGTTGAGATAGTTTCTTCATATTGATATTGCATGTTGAATTTCTTATACTGTTACAAATGTCTTTTCTCTTTATATGCATAATCTTTCTAGCTTGATAAAAATTTTAGCTATTCCCAGGATAACAGAAACATCTACATTTTACTGTAGGTTTTTTTCCTGACATAAATCTATGGCCATTGTTGAATTTCTTTCTTTTCATTGTCTATTAATGAAATGGATCTTTAATAACTCAGGAAATTTTTTGTACTATGTGATGGGTAGAAAACAAAAATATTGTGTACATGTGCACTGTAATGTGCAAGTTATACTCAGATATTTTCCTTCAGAACTTAGAGAGCACACCCTGATGAGCAAATGGAACTAAAAAAATCCTTGTACTTCTTGCCTTTTTTACTGTGGTTTTTTTTTTCTATTTAAATAATTAGATTTTTCAGACAGTAATTCAAAATGAGTAAGGCTTTTGATCCTGTCTCCTATAACATCCTCCTTGGCAATCTGGTGAAGTATGGGCTAAACAAATCAACAGCAATGTGGAATGCAAACTGACTGAACTGCTGTGATCAGCAGAGTGAAATCCAGATGGAGGCCAATTGCTAATGGTGTACCTCAAGGATCAATACTGTATCAACACTTTTTAGCATCTTCATTAATGACCTGGATAGCGGGGCAGAGTCTGTCCTCAGCAAATTTCCAGATGATACAAAACCTGGAGAAGTGACTGATTTACCAAATGGCTGTTTTGCCATTTGGAGGGATTTTGACAGGCTGGAGAAATGGGAACTGCCTGAGGTTTATTACAGGAAATTTAAAGAAATAACCCCATATAACAGTACAGGCTGGGAGCCAAATGGCTGCAAAGCAACTTTGCAGAAGATGACCTGCGGATGTGAGTGGACGAGAAGTTAAATATGAACCAGGAGAATGCCCTCGAGATAAAAAATCCAACAATATCCTGGGAAGAGTAGTGGATCATTGGAGGTGATATCTCCTCTCTCCTCAGCACTGGGGAGATCATGTCTAAAGCACTGTGTGCAAGTTCTGAGCTACCCACTGCAAGAAAGTCAAGTGGACTTATTGAAGCAAGTCCAGTGTAGGGCACAAATAGGATTAATTGACTGAAGCATCTTTGATGTGAGAAGAGGGTGAGAGAACTGGGATCTCTTTGGACCCCAGCTGCATCCAGTCTGGAGAAGAGAAGGCTCAGGCAGGAATTTTAACAATATGTATAAGTAGCTCATGTGAGGAAGCAAAGATTGGAGTCATATTCGTCTCAGTGGTATCCAAGTATGGGACAAGTGGCAATGAGCGCAAACTGGCAAATTACATTTAAATTTAAGTAAATGAGGATGGCCAAAGCCTGAGCCTGAGCCTTTGCCAAGAGATTTTGTAGAGTCCCTATCCTTGGAGTCTTTCCAAACTTGATTGGATATGGCTCTGTGTTATCTGATAGTTTCCCCTGCTTTAAGCAGCATGAGGTGGACTAGACAACTGCCAGGAATCCCTTCCAGCCTCAGCAGTTATATGTGCATCTTCCTGAGTGATTCTCCATGTCAAGTAGTAAGTGAAACAGGTGCTATTTTTTCCCTATTCTCCTGATTGCCTTGAATGCAGATGTCTCTTTGTTGCATTTGTTCTCATTCCTTCATATGGATAACTGAGGCCGTTCAATATGGAATTAACAAAGGCATCTCACTAACGGGCTTGGAGTGGGCTACTTTTGTGAGGTTTTTGGGGGGTTATGTGCTTTTTTGTTTGGTTTGGGGGTTTTTTTGTTAGTTTGCTTTTTTTTTTCTCTGAGAAGAGAGAGTAGAAGCTGTATTGACGTACACAATGGGATTGTGCACTGATGGGACAGTTTACAACACAAAATATTTCCCTTCATTTTCATTGCACTGATGTGCTAACTAATGTGCATTTTCCTTAGTAAGTACTTCTACAAAATATATTTACTTGTGTGGGATTCACTCTGCAGTTAAAATATTCAGTTCAGGCATTTGCATATGGCTTAGCTTTTAGCCATCCACATCAGGGCCAAGAGGATGATTGTAGGTCACCCTAAAACAGACACTGACTGGCTGGAGTCATCTGAAGGACTCCATAGACCACACCTGATGACAACTTCGGCTGATTCTCATTGGCTCTGGTGGAATTTTAGGTACCCAAAAGCTTTCTGCCTATGCTAAATCCCCCTTGTCTGACTGAAAAGCATTTCTTCTCATTAAGTGTGTGAAGTTATTAAAATACATTTTTTTTCGTAAGCAATGCACAAAGAGGTAATATATGTGTAAAATTTTGTTCTTCAGTTTTCAGTGAACCTCTCATTTTCAGTTATAAGAGCCTTTTTCATTTTTTAACCTACAAAAAAAACCTCATACATGTTCTTTTTTCTCATTGAGTTTTGCTCCAAGATTTAAAAATGCAGATGTGCCATTACATCCAGACCAGATTAATGCCAGACCAGCTGTGTTAAACTTCCACAGATGAGGATGTGAACTTGTTGATCATTAAAAATTCGGATGATCATCCAACCTCCATTTATCTTCATGGTTAGCTACCGAGTGGATCTGGGTACCCTTATGGACTGTGAATTTGTGTTCAGATTTAGTCTGGTTTTGAAATACTTATCTTGGAGATGAACGTGTCATTTACTACTAGGGAAATGTAGTTGGATAAGCTAAAAACTGTATGGTTTTCTGTATTTAATGTCTTCTCTCTCCACAGTATATCAGTTTATTTTAAAGGTAGTGACACAGTAATTGGGGATTTCAAGGTCCAGAAAATAGAAGAGTATGTACTTCAGACTCCTGGAAAACAGATTTTGGCTTATTAAGAAAATTAGGTTAAGTCTTGTGGGGAGGCAGTTCTAATGGGAAAAAATCTCAGGTCTTTTATGGATTGCTTCCTCTGAGCAGAATGAGTGTAGGTCTATCAAAGGAAAACAAGACAATGTAAGGAAAAAACTTGCCTAAGCAGTCAGGCCTCAAGGGAAATTCCATTCAGAAAGGTTATATATATGATATATATAAAAATATGTGTAGATGATGCAAGTATGTACGTATATGACATATAAGTGAGAATGGGCTATGAATGAAGAATAAAGAAGCAGTGTACAGGAAAAGTGCTGGAAAATCAAAGGCCAACTGGAGACAAAACTAGCAAAGGAAATCAGGGTCACAATATTATCATAAAAAAAAAAAGGGAAATGAGGGGTACTACTGGAAAAGGCAGGTGGATCAGTCACAGCAATCCCAGTAGTGCCTGAAGTAGCAGATGTTCTTATCCTGAGTGTTCACTAGCAAGGGGTTTTATCCTTTTATACCGAGAGACAGGGTTCACAAAAGTGAGGAATTACCAGAGACGGAAGAAGAAAAATTCAGAATCTCTTGAGAAAAATCAGTTTCTTATTTTCTGTTTAACCTCATTATCAGGATCATTCTGGAGAAGGAGGAAGAAAGCATTCCTGTTGAGATGCAGGTGAGGCCACACGAGCAGGATGCAGTCAATACACTTGAAGCCAGGGCTGATATTCAAAGGATCTTGACAAGATTGAAGAATGTGACTAACTGTAACCTGACTAAACTCTACAATGACAAAAGAAGTCCTGCCACCATGAAAGACAACTTCATCCCCAGACAATTTTGGAATAGAATTTTTGCCTCGGAAACATTGGAAAAAAAAAAGTAAATAAACCAAATTTATATTTAATTGAGTCATCTTTTAGTGGGTCTTTCATGGATATATAGATCTGAGATTAAATATTCAAAGAAAGCAATTTAGTTTTACTTATCATTAAAACAGGTTTTAATAGGAAACTCTAAGATACCACAAAGACTCCTTAATTTATCTCAGTAGAATCTGAAGTCACTAACATAGATAATTTAATTTAATTTCTATTTGTTTCATGTAGATACAGAATTTTTCTTCATCCAGACACTTCAAAAACTTAGGTAAAATATCATACCATATATCAGAGCACTGTGAGGGTGGACAGAAGGCCTATCCAGTGAATTTCTAGGACACAAAAAAGGTTTTAAAGAATCTTTGTATCAAGAATCTTCATATCAAATAGGAAGTATTGGATTATGCTTGTTCATTGAGAAACCATTTGTAGACAGGTTTAACTCAAAGTCAGTTCAGTTTACAACACAACTTCCCCAATGGTTATATTGGTACAGTGAGGCAGTGAATTCTATGACAGGTACTGTAACAAGTGGTTTTGTGAGGATGAACTTCTCAAGATCAAGTGAGAGAAAACTTGTCTCAGTGCAGTTTCTGTTGAACCTACATTTGTTTTTTACAATCTCCTTTGAATGAATGCCCTGGGAATGGTATTCTCTCCCTAATGGACTCAGAAAACCCTCCAGTTCAGGTGGCTGTGCGTGAACATATGTGTAGAATATAAATATGACCTGTCCCAGCACAAGCAACTTCTTTGCTCAATATGGATTTAAGTGCTTTATAGCATATAATTTCTGCACTGCTTTATACCCTTCACAGGAGAACAATAAATGTGTCTCTCTTCCAATTGCAGATAAAGGTGGAAGCTAATAGATCAACCTTAGGGCAATCATGTTTTAGTCAGTGATTCCTAACCGTGAGCTAAAATTTAGCTGTGGCACCAATCCAATCTAAGATATCAGAGGAGAGAAACAGTAGTTTCTTGTGAAAGAGAAGGAAAGTGAAGTTTAGTTTAATGGCAGTACATTTAAATTAGCTTTTCTCATTTCAGTACCAAACTCCATTTTAAGGATTCATTTCCTGGCGCTGGCATTTTTCTATTGTACACAATATTCAGTGATGCAATATATTTGTTCTGATGGGTTCATATTCTCATAATATATAATGAATCCCACTGATTTTCCAATAAATGGGAACTATTGCTATCATGCACCAGCCTCAGGAATAGACCCACTCTAGAGTCGATATTCTGGATAGTCTACATGCTGTTTTGAAGTAAATGTTTCCAGTTTTAGAACTATATCTTGGTACAGCATTAGCAGCTCATGGTAATGATAGGTATTATCTGGATTTCTTTATATGCTCGTCTTTGAAGTATAAATCCAACATGGTTTTGTGGGTTTTTTTCTCTCATTGAATGTAATTTTCTGTTTTCTCTAAATGCAATTTATTACATAATACATCAAACATTATCTCACAGTAGATATATTTGCCATTTCCTACTGAAAATAGTATAATTGAAATGGCTGTGCCCAGGTTTCTGAGGTTAGACTAGTCATTTAAGTGTCTGTAAATCAGTTATGTGGGGAGATTTCATTACTGTTAGTGTTACATGCCAATACAGCAAAGTTGAGTTGATGAATTTTACCCAGGGCAGTTTGTACCCTTGGGACAAAGATAGACCCTCTCCTTCAATGGATCAGAGGTGCTTGGTTTGGGTGCCACATAAACTAGACTGAGAAATGGTCCGATGGAATTGAATTTTTTAAAAAAATGACCAAGTGAAGAGATTTTGTTTGCTCTTTAGAAAAGAAAGGTGGAAAGACATATACGTGTCTTAAGACATGTAAAATGGAACTTCACAGATGGAGGAAATAGTTACCTATCTATGGCTATAGCTCTTACAATAACATATAGTAGAATTTAACTGCAGCAAGAATGATTTAAGTTGCACATTACAGAAAAACTTTTAACTGACAGAAGAGTACGTGCATATTTTTCTGTGGAGACTGAAGAAAGAAATTCTACCTCTGAATTTTTCAAGCAACAAGTTCAGACAATCTAACAGAGAAAGTTTAGATTTCGAAGAAACAGGGCTTTGGCAGAAACTTGGATTAATTTTTTTTTCCTCTCCTCCTTTATGATTCTATGAGAATTGTGACATCACAGTGGGGATTATTGTCATGCTCAAGATAGGAAAGCCATGTCAACTCAACATAGTAACCTTAAAAATACTTTTATATCAGTCCAAAAAGTATATTGTTTAATAATTGACTATCATTGATTCCTTGATTGTATATAATTCCAAAAATAGAATTAATTTGTCTATCACTAGTATTGGTATACATTTATCAATATACATAGAACACAGGATATATGATCTTAATAATTACAGAGCCCATACTCAGACCTTCTCCATTGTGTTCCATGTGTTTCTTTTTCTCTGTATTAATAACACTTTGTCTGGGTAATTTCTGAAATTTCATAATGAAATTTTCTTTCTCATGTAACTTGGAAAAAAAGAGAGTTGTGATGTTTTTCCACTTTTCAACCAGGATGAAATATCAAGGAGTACAAATTATACTTTACATGATTTGTATGAAAAAATCTTCCACACATCTGAAGTGTTACAATTCTATGATTAATTGCTGTAGGGTTCAACAGTGTTGTCAAAAAGTAAAAATTGCAAATGGAAGCAAAATTTTCAGTAAGACCCTATATAAACCAAAATAATGTTAATTAATATCATTTTGTAATAAAAAACTAGTAATTCCTTATATTTTGCAGATCTTCCTCTGGAAAAATAAATTCCTTGGCACACAGAATGTGAAGTACTTTGTCAATTTTCTCATTGCTGGGTTTGTGATTTGTTGATATCAGAAATACCTCTACAGTTTCTTAGAGACCTCAAAACACTTTGTCAATGGTGACAACTAAACCCAGGATTGTTTGTGTCAGGATGATAAATTTACTCTTTTATCTTTCAGAAATTATGCTTTGTCTACTACAGCTCTTACATAAAATATTCAAATATTTTGTTTGCTATAATTTAATAATAGTTTTGTTCAATAGCAAGTCTTGTCAAAAGTTGGGAACATAGCATTTTCCTTTACAAGTATTTTTCTACAATGAGCCACACTAGAAAACCTGAAGCAACTTTGTTTTTGAAGATTAAAGGTTATACACTGCTACTGCTAGTTGTGTAGGGTACTACAGGGACAATTTCAGTTCAGAGCAAAATAGAATGTTTCCTCCCTCTACAGGGTATAGACCACTTTAAGAGGTAACATTGCTTCATATATCTCCCTCCCTGGTGTAAGAGAGAAGGAGAGTTATTTAGAGTAATCTTTTTCTGCGAATAACAAAAATTGTTTGCACAAAATTTCCCAAAATAATTTATTTTTCAAGTCAACGTACTAAATTCTGTTTTGTGAGAACAATTGCCCAGTATTAACACTGCATTGGAGATGGCAATTTTCAGCAAGGGTGAATATTGTTCTCCTGCTTGATTGATTGTTTTTTCTGTTGTGTTTTGGGGTTTTTTAATGTTTTTTTTTTTTTTTGTGGGGGGTTGCTGTTGTTGTTTTTTATACATCTCAGTTTCAGCCTCCACTTCTTTAATTTAATCTACCTGTGTTTGGAGGCAATAGCTGCAAAAAAAATCTCAAGCTGTCTTGGAATACAAACACACATCATTAGCAACAAAGACTGATATGAACATTTACTTTGAGGCTGTGTTGGCTTTGCACTCACTTCAAAGCAAAGTTCAAAGCCCTGATCCTAATAAAAGTACTAATGACAAGATTGCAAAAGCATTCAATGCACTCAGCACAACCCAGGTCTTTCAACATGTTCTATTCCCGTTTGGGTGACAGATAAGTGCTTAAATTCTCAGAGAGCTCTCTGCATTAGCTAGTCAGTTGTTGAAAATCTGGAGATTAATGCCACTGGATGCTAAACAATTCTGAGTGTCTGCCATTTATTATCAGGTCTGTCTGGGAGCTAAAGCCTTATGAAAATGGAGCCCCTTCTTAAAATTTTACCAGGTGAACTCTAAAGTCCCTTCCAGTTTCACTTTCTATTATTTCAATTGTCTAAGGAAATTTAGCCCTGAAATTAAAATTTTCTCTTAACAGATTGATGTCTGCTTGCCTTTATGATTTTTTGTATAATACATGAAATAATAAAAATTATTCTATTTTTCAAAAACCTTGTTTTCTGTTTTGCAGATGTAAATCATTGAAAGTGTAATCCTTTCTGCTATTTATTTTCTATAACACTGTTTTATATTGAATATTTTTCCTCCTCAATATGATCCAAATGTTTTCCACTTAAATCTTGGTATACTAGTGATTATTTAAGTGAGGCCTGATTTGACCACCACTGCATACATAATTAAATGAATATCCACTCTTTTCTATTAAAATTGCCATATAAATGTTCCAGTAGACATTAATCAGTGCCCTTTCCTCCACAATTCTGTTCCAGGTAACTTGTTCCGGAGGTGGAAATGGGCTTCAGAAGATTCTACCAAAATACAAGTGGCAAATTATCTGCATATTTGTCCTTGCTTAATTTTATACTTTTCACATAAGAGACAGTTGAATTCCAAATGTTTTATTATCATAACTGACTGGCAGCATTTGTACCAGCTCTAACATGGCTGAGTGGACCAAACGTTTTGTTGTAAATGAGATAAGACGAGTCAGAACAATTTAAAAATGAAAGGACAGGGAGGGCACCACTCCAGTAACCATGGTGTGATCAACAGGGATGCACAGACAATCCAAGTCACTTGGCTTTAGCCAGGCACCTTAGTTTGGTCACTGTGCTGTTGTCATTGCATGTGTTCCCTCTTGAGTCAGCACAGCTCTGGCAGGAGCCTATCAGGGACCTGGCAGACCTGAACTGGGTCCATGTGCATCTAGACTTCTTGGGTAGGGACAAGGAGAAGCCTTTGGGTCCTGCCAGAAAGACTCTACAGCACAGTCACAGACTAGAATCAGTGAAAAAACTATACCTGTACTCCAGTTGTAACATATATTTATGGAGACACTTTCCTTTGGCTTGTTATGTTGCTTAGTCGAAAACTGAATTAATCTGATCTGGGTATATAAAAGAATTGATATGGTTGCTTGTCTTCAAAATCTTATCCTGTAGCTGTGGATCAGAGCTCAAGTGGTTGAGGCCAAACGATTTGCAAGTCTCACTTTTTTGCCAGGTCTTGCCTTAGAGCTAGGCAAATGAAAGCCAAATTTTTTAAGAATTTTAAAATTGTTAGTCAAAGAAGAGCAAGCTCTTTATCCAGTTGCCAGATGATAGTAGTGATAGCACAAATTTAATTGAAAAATCACTGCTGATATAGGACAAAACCTACACACAAGTACTATAGTGAAGGTGGAAAACTGCCTGACAATACCCCAACACATACCCCAATAAATCTTGTGAATCAAAATTACAGTAATTGCACGACCATAAGGCGCACCAGATTATAAGGCGCACCCCCCGGGAGTCGGCGAATTTCACAACTTTGTAGATCATATAAGGCTCACGGACTATAAGGCGCACTTATTTTTGCAGTGAGGAGCTGCGCAGCACGCAAGAAAGTAACGAATTAGTAACAGAATCTCGCCATCATGGGTTTACTGGAATGTGCTCAATTTGCAAACATTTTTCACAGATTGGCATAGTCTTTAAATGCAGTCCCAGGCACCCTCCCCATGCCATCAACCTTGGCACTCCCNTCGAGGCGGTCGCGGCTTGCAGCAGTCCGGGGCAGCTCGGGGCTGCCCATGGCAGCCGTGACTCACAGCTTCTGTGGCCGCCCACTCCCGCCTTCCCCATGCGGCTCGCGCCGGGCCAGTGGCGGCGCTTCCCTCTCTCCCTGTGCGGTGGCTGGGGCCGGCTCCACTCTACTCTCTCCCTGCATGGCTTGTATGGGGCCGGGGCAGCGCCACTCTCAATCCGCGTGGCATGTTCGGGGCCGGGGCCACTCCGCTCTCTACCTGCGCGGCATGCACTGGGCAAGCGTGGCGCCACTCTCTCCCTGAGCAGCATATACGGGGCTGGGGTGGTGCTGCTCCACTCTCTCCCTGCACGGCTCGTACGGGACCAGTGCCCCCTCCCTCTCTCCCCGCACAGTGGCCGGGGCCAGTGCTGGCTCCCTCCCTCCCCGCATGGCTCCTGCCGGCCGTGACTGTGGCCGCCCGCTCCCACCCCCCTCCTCGCAACTCGGTGCTCCCGTGGCACCACCCCCCCATTGCAGCTCCCACTTCCGGGGTGGCAAATGTTGCAACTTTGTCCATCAGATAAGGCGCACCGGACTATAAGGCGCACTTTCGAGTTTGGGGGAAAATTTTAGTCAAAAGGGTGTGCCTTATAGTCGTGAAATTATTGTAAATACAAATCAAATTTCAGGTTTTTCAGATGTGGGTTTGAAAGACCTGCCCATATATTGGGTTACCCCTAAAGGTTTACAGATAGGTACTTTGACACTGTTGGGATGACTAGGGGAAATTAGATTTGTGCAGATGTTTCTTTACAGCACATGTACAAGTCTAGATGCTTCTGGTATGAGAGAAAAACACAGATTATTTTGTGTGTAATATGGATTGTAGCAAGGAATTTAAATCATCTTTCAAATGAGGGGTTGCTCCTTCACAATGTCCTGTAAAAACACATCTTCAGGGCTGAAAAGCTCTTAGACTGAAAGATTTCTGGATCTGTGGAGATAGGCTTAAATTCTGCCTTGGTTTTAGACATCAGAAAAAGGCTTTTGCAAGGATATAATAACAGCAAGCTGTGTATATGCACACTTGTTCTGTTCTATAAATAGATTTTCAGGTTATGTGGATTAAAAAAAAAATCAATCACCAGGTTTTTTACAAAATATTTTTTCCTGTAAATAAAATAGTTATCTGATGCTTCATTTAACAAGAGTCAAACTGTTATAGTTTGCACCTCCCTATTTGTTGTATTAATGAGATACCACAGTGGTAATCAGGAAAACTTTCAGTTAGTGCTAAATTAGGATAGAATAACATAGAACAGAATATTTACATTTGGAAGGGACCTACAGTGATTATTTAGTCCAACAGACTGGCCAATTCAGGGTTGACCAAAAGTTAAAGCATGTTTTTAAGGGCTTTGTTCAAATGTTTCTTAAACACTGACAGGCTTGGAATACCAACCACCTCACAAGAAAGACAATAATGTATGTGAAAGAGCATAAAATTCTGGTGTAACAAATGTTTATACACATAGTCTAAATTAATTTCATGATTCTGGATAAGGAATCAAAAGTGAATTAGTGTGCTTAAGTATTTCATATGTTAGAGGTTTGTCATGAAAAATTACTGAAAAAACATGTTCTAGGAGAACAGAAGGACTAGGAACCTTTGCCAATCACATTAATGAAAACCACAGAAATCTATAATTGTTGAATAGCTCCCTTAATGATGAAAATTGTCCTTAGAAAATATTTCTTAATCATTATGAAAAGTAAAATGTTGTATCTTTCTAGCTATTTGATAATTATTGCTTACATGGTTTTTAAGGAACTGCTTTCCGTAATCACACTGAAAAGAATTTCTTTAAGGTGATGAAATTAGATTCTGAAAGAAAAGATGACATTTATTATACAGTCTTAGAATGCTTGATACAGGATCTTACTGAGCTAAACATAAAAAGCAGCTATCAAAGCCAAAGCATATGTGTAAAAGCACATTGTTACAGCAGTAATGAACACAGACTAAGATGAAATATTTTCTGATAACAATACAGTATCTACTTGTAAACTATTTACAATGTAAAATGTTGAGAAAGAAACCTCTAATGTCATGTAGTACAATCATGCCCCTCAGATTATTTGAAGAAAGCATCTTCCCTTAAGAAATACATACTAAGCAGATGTAAAATCTGAATAAAAAATAAGAATACATGAGAAGAATTAAATCAAATATTTAATCTATAGGTTTCATCTTCTACAAGGTTAACCATTGGCCTGTTGAGGTAGTTTTCAGGCCCTTTCTAAGGTTGTGGAAATCTCAAGAAGAAAAATGTGCTGAAGTCTAACAAGGATCATAAACTCCTCATTCAACAGTTCCCAGACTGCAGACCATGTACTAGACTAAGTGTCTACCCTAATGATGATCGTTTAAATTTCTAAGGTGTTATGCTGAGTACTTTTGAGTATCTGAAGGTCTGAAAATCACTTCTCTGATTATAAATTTTTCATGCTGGGAAGATTTTTGTGAGATGCTTTTAATTTTAAATACCTCACATTGGTAAGGTGATGATTGGTAAGAAAGGAAAAGTGATGATTCCAAGAACAATTTGAGTGCAAGGGAAAAAAAGCAAAAACCTCTAAACTTCTGGGATGTGACAAATAGTATGCTGTAAACTTCAGTTTGCAAAAAATATTTTTGAAATAGATACAACAATAAGGATGAATACCTGAATACTTCTGTCTCACTTCTGAAAATAAACTGTATTTTGTTGTAGATTTTTGGACGGAGTATAATAATACTCAGAAGAGTATGCAGGGAGACCTCACAGAATTCTTCAATTTCCTTATGGAGGTATCTGGATGGGCAGCATTGATCTCTTCTCTCTGATGACCATTGAGAGGATGCATGATGCTGAGTCAGAGGAAATATAGGTTAGATGTAAAGAAAAGATTTCTCACCCAGAGGGTGGTTTGTAGCGGGAACAGGCTCTCCAGGAGGTGGTCACAGCCCCAAGGCCGGCAGAATTCAGGAAGTTTCTTGACAATGCTCTCTGGGATATGGCGTGACTCTCAGGATGTCTGAGCAGGGGGAGGGGTTGGGCTTTGATGTTCCTTGTGGGTCCCTTTCAACCCAGCATATTTTATGATTCTATAATCCCCTACCCATATCAAACAGAATTGCACTCTGGACCTGTAATGTTAATGGAGCATTTCCATGGATCCCAGAGAACTTTTAATCAGGCTTTTATTTCTTGTAGATTCCATATCAAGTCACAACTTGATTTCTTAAACAGGTGTACATCTGTGACTGTGTACATAATTCCTGCTGAAGTGTGGCTGTCGTATACACATATCAAATGAGAAGTGAACTTTTCTTAAATTTAGTTTCTATTGTTGTTTGCTCACTTTTGTTCTTCCTCAGCAAAACTTACTCCATCTCAACTTTGCTTCATTCAGTAAAGCTGTTCTTTTTTTCATCTTTTCTTGTAACTAGATGTAACTTATCCCTCAGTTAAATTGTTTAATGCAGATCGTTCCTCCCTTTGGAATAGTGAGAGATTTGCTGCTATTTCCCAGGCTCCCTCTTCCACTCTATACCTGTCAAAGGATGGCCCTAAAGTTAATGAATCCAAGACAGCAGGAGCCAAAATGTTGCTGACGATAGCTTTCTGTCTTAATTCCAAACAATGTTGGAAAATAGCCTTATATCATCAGGAGCAATTAAGATTGATTTACAATGTGAGCAGGTCACATCTATGTTTCAGCAATCAAGAGCAGAGAATCCCTAGTGAGCCTTTGCTGACTATATACAAGGTACGATTAGAGTTAATTTTTTATTCTTATCCAATAAGTACACAAAAAGCAGAAGAGTTATCTACTGTAGCAAATACAGGTTTCAGATAACATGATTAAGCCATGGAAGATAATCTACTTTCCTCAATGTTTGTGGACTGAATCAAAAGGTAAGTTCCCATCAAGTGATGAGATTTATATGACGAATATTTTTAACCTAAAAATAACTGATAACTGGTATATTGATCCTGACACTGGGCTCGAGGTGGGTTCAAGTGGGAATCGTATGATAAAAAAGCCTTTGTAGCACCCAGTGAATTCCCCGTTTACGTCTCAGAGGTCAGACACTACTCAGCTGCTCTCACGTGTGCTTGTCCTCAAAGCACAGATGTGTTAGTTTCCACAAAAAGCCTTCAACTCAATGAATGTTCCAGATGTTATAATCTTAGGATTTTATGATATATCCTAATTTCTGTCCAATACAGGAAATGTGAACAGGAAAAAAAAATAGAGAATCAATTACATGCTATTGACTGCATTTCATGCTATATCATGTAATAATAAAAATTGATTATCAATACCTACAGAACTACCTATAAATTTCTTTATATTGAACATATGCTACATTTTATAAAACAGTCATGAAATTCAAGTTTCTTTTTTTTTTTTTTGGATCATTACTACTGGTATATACACATGCAAGAGAAGCCACCCTGGGTTTCATATAATCTTGTTGCATAGTTGACATATGACAACTCTGCAGTACTTGAAAGATCTATCTCAATCAAACATGATCCTGCAATACAATTTCTTTTACCAGCCAAGGGCACTTATATTTTAATACTTATTATGTAGTTTTCTCACATTCCAGCATTTGAAGGGATAAAAAGCTCAAACATGCTGTGTTACTAATTTTTAAAAAAAATCTCAGTTCTGGCCTCAGCTGATTTCCATTTTATATAGCCACTTCTGTTTTTTCACTTAACATTTTCTGACCTTTTTTTCTTAATTTTTTAAAATGTCTATCTATCTATCTATCTATCTATCTATCCATCCATCCATCTATCTAGTTACCTATCTAGCTATTTAATTCATTTCAGACTGACTTCCACAATAAAGTCTCACAGACTTTATGTCTCTAACCGAGGCACTCTAAAAACAGAGAGGGAGGCATTTGTTCATTGTATGAAGCAGTCACAGTGATAATCTTAATTTGTAGAAGCAGTGGTTATCCACCTATTATCTCCCTATTTATACTTTTTAAAGGCCTGAACAGATGGTACTAAAAGGTATTTTCTGTGTCCATAGTCCAGGACTCATCATGAGGTTTGCATGAGCTGTGATTATTCTATGAAAAGGTCCCTACTGAGCACAGAGAAAGCTTGGGACAAGGCTCAGTTTGCCACTGAAAATACAGTAATTTCACTACTATAAGGCGCACCCTTTTGACTAAAATTTTTCCCCAAACCCGGAAGTG
>PYHW01009979.1:815757-827284 GCA_013186435.1 Turdus rufiventris
ATCTTCTAGGAGATTTTTATTATATTGTGTCACATTTGCTACCTCTTGGTATGGAGAATGACTTAAATGATAAACTATACATTGCAGCAATTTCACATCTGAGTTCTTTTAGAGCTCTTGAGTGAATACCATTTGCTCCTGGCAGTTTGTCACTATTCAGCTTGTTGTAAATCCTCTTACAGTGGTAAACCAGTTGGAGACAATTCCTCAGTCTCCCCTTTTGTAGAGAATGACTCAGTTGGAAACTGTAGCTCCAGGCTTCATGGGTCCTTGCCTTCCTTGAACCCTTCCTTGATATTATTGTCGGCAATTGGATTTAGTGGTTGTGTCTGGACTGGCAAGGAGTTCAGACAAATCTGTGTAGTGATGCAACTGCTACTGAGGCCCTGCTACTCCAGGACCCATTTTTCAGTATCCTTGTTTTTTTGTAAATAAATATATATATTTATAAGTCCAATTCTAATCTAGTCCCATGGACTGAGCAACCACCTGGCATATATTAGGTGCACTTCCCTTCCAGATTAGATTATCTTGAAAGTTATTAGTTCATGCACTCCAAGATTGCACTCAACCTGGAACAAGGGATGGTGGATGAAGATTCCTCCATGGGATACATAGCCAATGTCACACATTGACTCAAACGTAGAAAGTAACTTCTGGAGATCAATTGAACAAAAGGAGACAGAGTGACAGAGAAAGAGAGAGGAGGGAAAGAAACAACTCTCTTAAGTGGATGTCTTGTAAAGAAAGTGGTGGAAGACTTCCAAGGCAAACATATTCCTTGGACATCCTCTCCAGTGCAGCAGGATCATTCAATAATTCTTTGGCCATGGTAACTATAGAGTTTTTTGTCAGAACTCAGAAGTCCCTATTAGTTTTGGGTTTTTTTTGTTTTTGTTTTTTGTTTGTTTGGTTTTTGTTTTTTTGGTGGTAGGGGGAGGATTGTAGGGTTTTTGTATGTTTGTTTTTTTGCTTGCTTTACTTTTGTTTATATTTTGGGAAGGAAATGCTGGGGTTTTTTTGGGGGAGGGGGCTGTTTATAGTGCTGTCAACATTACATGATGATGAGAGTACATTTTATTAGGGACAGTTACATGATAATTGGGTTTTAAATTTTTGTATGCATTTTATTGGGTAAAATAAAATAAATGTAAACCCTAATGCAAAAAATACAACCCAAGGGCGGAAAAGAGGAGAAAGAAGGAATGAATCTTATGTGAGTGCCTTGAGAGCTAGCTATAGGAACAATATTGGGATTTAAGTTTTAAAGACCATAACAGCGACAACATGAGCTCCATTGAGAAAAATACTGCCCAGAAGCTCTAGAAAACACAACACACATTTGACTGGAAGAGCAGAGAGATAGATGCAGGGGAAAGTCAGGCTACTGAGCTGTACCAGAAGGCCATGAGCTGTACAAAGGCACTGTGCCCACTGAGAGCAGGGACTGCACAGAGAAGCTGCACTCTTGATCCAAACTGCACCTTACCAGTGCATGTCCAGCATCTCTGCCTGGGGGCAAGATCCTGGCCCTGTTATTTCTGAAAATAATAATTGCAAGAAAAAAAATTGAGAGAAGATACTAGATATCATATATATCTGTATATCTATATATCTATGTCTATCTATCTATATATATCTTGATATATAAAGATATCAAGATAGCAGTATGTTTATTTTTTCCACTTAGCAACTATTTGTTTTTAAGGTTGTCTTTCTACACTTTTTAGTTTTCTAATGAATAATTTTGCTTGGTGCTATTTTGAATGCAAAATAATTTATATAATTTTATTTCCAAAATCTATTTACTTCTATTTTTAGCAGCCATAATTTTGTATATAAATATTTTGTCTTTTTGCCTCATATTTTTAATTCTATTTTCATTAAGTTTCTGCCTTTCTACATTTTCCATTTGAGAAGTTTAAGAAGCATTGCTGTCCCAGTTTGCTCTCCGATACAAGAAAGTTGAATTGGAGTGTTTATAATATGAGGCAGCATATGGTATAGCAGTGAATTGTAGTCAGAAAGACATACAGAGAGGTACAAATAATTTCCAATCCCCATTTGAAAGTCAGTGATAGCTGGTTGCTTCTAGCCCTCCCTCTGCCCATTCCACTCCATGCCTGCCCCAGCTTTGGGGATCACCTACCTCGTGTTTAAGCAGCATGACATGCAAGTTATGAAGCATATTAAAACCCTTCCTTTATTTTTAATCATTGGGAATGACATGCTGTAGATTTAAAAATGCTTCTCAGAGGGAATAGGTTTTAAAAATTTTAATTATATTTCATTTCTATAATTTTTGAAATAGAAACTAAGTCATGAGGATCCAACTAAAAAATCCATTTCATACTCGAAAGGCTCCAAAATGTGGTACTTTCTGTTTCAGAGCTCATAAAACAGTTTGGGGGATTGCATATCTGACATATGCATCCTTCTTGGTATCTCCCTCGGGTGTTCTGACATTAGAAAACACAGTTCTTGGTACACTGCTCACCAGCTGGAATTACTGCTAATGGCAACACCAAGGAACTACAGTAATGTTCTTTAAATAAATTTGGTGAAAAGACAGTAAATCAGATTGAAACTTATTTCTTTGGAAGTGTGATATGAAACAAAATACAAATAATGGATTTTCTCTGCTTGATGCAACTTCTGCATCATAGGTTTTTTTCTGCCTTACTTGTCTTCTATTTCAGACTGGTAAGTAAGGTAAGTGACAAAGTGACTAAGAATCTTAATTTCTGTTATATAGTATACAGACTGCCTAACAATCATAAGAAAAGTAATAAATCTCCCTTTTCTTCCTTTCTTTTCCTTTTTCAGTTACTCAGTGATGGTCTTTAATTGTTTATTAACTTTTCCAATTACAGAGACAGGAGCAAACAGTGGTGGCAGCACACATGCTGTGACTCAACCTAAAAAGTGATGACTCCTTGAATGCTTTTTTTTGGTTAAGTGATTGAATAGGGTGGTACATTTCTGCACAGAAGGAATGGAGGTGATTTTGTTGGTGTATTCCTGCACAGCAGGGACAGCAAAGTTCTCTGCTTCACAAATGCTTAAAATTCTTTGACCTTTTAAATGCATTTTGGCCACAAGCACTTTATTAAAAGATGAAGTTAAGTAGATGTTAGATTGCCATTTCATTTATCTGGGGACTGAAAAGAGTTATTTTGATTGTAGAACACCATCAAAATAGGAACATAACACTGCTGAAAGGTATCTGCTTTCCTCCTTGAGAAAGAGAAATTCTTATTTTCTAAATTGCCAATTCTCCCACTTCACGTATTCACTCTACTCAGTTTTGCTACATTTGGCATGGAGAGCTATCTAAATATTTCTTAGTGGTGGTTGTAATTATCCTAGGCAAGATAGTTAATGAGTAGGACACCAGAACTAAAACAGGCAAGTCAGTAAATCCAATTATGTATTTAAATTCTTTCTGTTAAAAAACATTGGAAGAATTCCAGTGGCAAAATGTTATATACATAATGAATAATTATTATTTTTTTCTAATTCTTTAGCTCACTGGATGATGCAGTATGTGCCATACCCCAATATTATTCTGTATTTTTTACTTGTGCGTGTTGTCCAGTTTCCAGTAGCAACTGAAGTAAAGTAAAATTGATGGAAACTGAGAATACTATATTTATTTGAACTGAGGTGTGTCTTGACATTAAGGATGATTGCCAATCTCTTTGCAAATGTAGGATGTGTAGTATCATCATGTAGCATGGTACATGATGATAGCCCGAGAAACATAGCATTAATAAAATGAATTAATATTCTACATAGTCTGTTTTAAGAGTGACCTTCAGAGAGTAATGGAGTCTATGTTCTCTTTCTCACAGTCTCTTTACACTGTGAGTCTAGTGGCAAATGTCACTAGAGGAAACTTTTAGGATTTTCAACATTTCTACCATTAGACTGACATTCTGCGATAATAGATTTTCTTTCCTTTTGAATATCCTTAAAAGAGAATAAGCTGGGAAATGCAGAGAAGTATATGTGTGTTGAGGAATAATTTGTGAGTCAGTCACTTTGCAGCTTTCAGAAAGGCTTTGACTCAATTTGAATTTGAATTGAGAGTCTGAGGTACTTCATTTTTTAGGATCAGGTTACCTCTTTATGAAACTACTTTTCAAAAATAAAGCAACATAGTATATATTTTGAAAGGAACTTGAAATAATGCCTAGGACCTTAAGACAGATGAGCTGCAAAAGCTAACAAACCACAGTTAGCCTTTAGAGCCTTGGGAGGGACGGCAGAGGAGTTCAGCAATAAGCAACAAGACAGGCCATGAAACCTGAGTGATACCATGGGCTCCAAAAAGGACTTGTGCAGTGCCATCTGATTTCTGCTAAGCTCTTTGATTCATATCTTTTGAAAACTAATGGCATCTGAGAGTGGACAGGGGAAAAAAATGTATTTATATTGTCAGGTGTTATTTCTGAGTAACAGGTGAAAATATTACATCCAAAAGAAAGATATGTAGCTTTAATCTCTAACCCAAGCACTGTGAGGCATTTTCACTGCACAGTTTCATCAGATTATAAGGAAGGTTTAAACTCATAAGCATTGCCTGTACCTGGGCTCTGTGCCTCTTCAATCATTATAAAAAGGTTTAATTGGGTAAATGGATACCTTAGGGTTCTACTGCAACTAAATTTCACTATCAGAGAAGCACCTAGACTTTAACTGCATCCAGAATGAAGAGCTATGGTACTCATGATAAATTGGTAAGGTTTGCACCCCATTTGTGCTCTGAGATTCCTGAAAATAAGCTTCTTATTGCAAATTCTCTCTAGAAATCTTTTCAGGTTAACTTTGCTTCACAGACCATGGGATATTTTACTTTTCTTCTTTCAGGCTCCATAATTTATTCTTACTGAAAAAAAAGGTGTCTTTCTTCCTAACAGCTACTAAGACATAATTAACTGGTAGACCTCTGATATATAAAATTGGTTCTGAATTGTCCATCTCAGAGCCTAAAGAACTTGAAAGTATATTTTCAGTGCTACAACTCAAATTATTTTTGCCATTTTTACCTTTGTGTTCAGAGAACACAGTAACAACTGGCATAGCACTAAGTGAGAAGCTTTTTCACTCTTGTTTAAATGCCATTGAAAATATTCCAAGTTTGAAGATCACTTTAAATTGGAAAAAGAACATTTTAGACACATGCCAACCCTCCTGCACTAAAAACTGCTAAGAAACAGGGACTCATTTTCTGGTTGACATCATGGGTGAGTCACAGAAAAGTCCAAATCCTTTACCTTTGTATTGTTCAAAGAGTTTATAAATCCTCCTCCAAAAAAATTGAACGTATTTTTGGCAATGATTTTATTCTTATTTACTAAGAAACTTCTGGTTTGCATTTTTATTTTCTAATGACTGAATAAATTTGACTGATTGACATGTTTGTTTTCTATCAGGTTTTTAGGAAGATGTTTCTTTCTTGCAAGCACATACATTATGATAATTTTTTGAAATAGGATTATATGTAAGAATAGTGTTTAAAGATTAACACTAAAAGAGTCTACAAATATTAATTTTCTCCCACGCACTTACAATTAAAATTTACCAATTCTTCTGTCATACCTTTTCTTCATCAGTTTGTTATAAGTAAAGGGTTTTTTTTTGCAATTTAGTTTTATTTTTATTAAGGGAAATTACAGTACCAGAGAACTGAAACTCCAAATCAATCCCCAAACCAATAAAGTTTGGTACTTCCAGTATACAGTAAACTGAGAGGCCAAAACTTTTCTCTTCTGGGGCATATCTGGGATAAATTCTCCTCATATTATACAGATTTTGTGTTAGATATATCTTTATAAACATCATTCTTCTGTAAAAGGAAGTCCTAATTTTTTAATTCACTGAGGCTTTGAAGGTTTGCATTAGAAAATAGATTGCCCCTCTGCACCACCACCCGCCCCCCTTCTCCCCCTAGTAAAAACACACTATTTACAGAGCTTTGTACTGAAATAAAGTTTTGGAACTGTTGCCTCCAAAAGGGCCTTTTACCATAGCAACAACCCCACAGAAAGTAGTTGTGCCAAAATAGTTTGCTTAAATAAAATAGAGCACAACACAAATTTGATGTTTCACTATATTAATATCCCAACTATTCCTTCAAATTTAATAGTGTGGCGCTCTGCTTTCGCATTTCCACATTTGACAAGGGACTGGCTAGTTATTTTGTTGAAGAATTGTTGATGACTTTGTTATTTGGGGGAGAAAATGTAGTTAGCTGAAAGACAAAATTACCAAGGCACATTACTAGATTCCATTGTAGAGAAAATTACTTACCTTTAACTGTTCAGTGAAGAGGTGAAACATCGGAGAATCTGTTTCTTAACGGTGTTCCTTAACAGTGACCTGGAGTCTCAATGCTAGATAAAACAAAATGATGGGCAGATTTTTGCACTGCTTTTGTCTCTCTGCTTAACCCAAGTGGCCTTTTAAAGTCCAGTCTGTGAAAGGAATCTTGAGGGTTTGAGGAAACTGTTCGGAATAAACCAGTGATTAAGGAGAAATGCATGATTAGTGTGAATTTGTCATTTCTTCATTTGTCTTTATAACATTTAGGGTTTTGCCTGGCAATATGCTGATAAATCCCTGGCCCTGAAATCCCAGCAGCACACTTCTTTTTTTTTTTTTTCCTGTCACATGTAATTCCTTGTCAGTTTATGTCATGGTCTGGAGTATAGGAAGCAAAAACCAGTTCTCTGTTCACTGTAATCCAGCAAGGCTTGAGTGATTTCAAGGTGGCCTTGTGTTCCTGAAGATAGATGTCTGTGTTTCATGTGTCCTCACAATCCCCTGGGTTACTCTTAAATCCTTCCTCATGCAAGAATGGGCAGTTTATAAATCAGGTGAGGTATGCAGTCCTTGATAACCTGTAAGTCCTGTACCTTGTAAATCTCACAGCTGAGAGGAAGGCAGCTTTGTGCGAAGCCATATAAAATACAAAGTAATCTAAGAGGCAGATTAAATTCTTTGATGTACAGTTGGCATCACATTCAATGCAAAATCATCTGTGGAGTCTTAGCACTGGGAAAGAAATGAGAGAAAGCTGTGAGACATTTGCATATTCAAATTGCAGGGTCTGACAAATCTGCTGACAGGACCAAGCTATTAATGGGATTCCAGCACTGTCTAGAAATGGATACACAGCATTTCTTTTATTCTTTAGTTTGTTATAATAGTTTTCGTTTAACAATCTGTGAATTACCTAAGCTCCAGTATGACAGTAAAATTAATGTCTTTCCCAAAGCACTGGTCTTGTTTGTTTGAAAGGGATTAGGAGAAGCTAGTGTCTGATTTCACAGCAGGTTGTATTTCAATGCTTCCAGTGCTGGCTGTAAACCTTGTTTCTGGACAGCCCTTTGATTTCTATCCTGTATAAACCAATTCAGCCTGTGGCCCATAGTGACTTACTATGGAAACAGATAAAGCTGGTTTGAGCGCGTGTGTCAAAGCTGTACAAATCTTCAGCATTTCTGGGATTTACCGTTTCACATGAGGAAGGAGTTTGTCTCACAGGTGGGGAAACATAAGGCTGGACAAATTTTCAGTATTATACCATAAACATAAAATTACTTTAGTCAAAATTCTTTAAAATACAGATGTGAACATACCTGTCTACAAGAGATCTTCAGAGTAACAGGCACTGGCTCTTAAATGTAGGCAGGAATTTGCACTATGGGAGATGGACAGAAGCTTTGAGGACCAGATTCGTCAGTGAGACAGATGTGTCATGATCTGTGAATCACATTTGAAAAATCTAAAATCATGAAAGGCCTAAATATTAACAAGGAAAAAAAAAAGTTTTCTAGGTTCATTTCATGCCAGACATATGGAATAAGGAGAAAGTAATGGATCACCCTTTGTGATTAAAATCAAGACAATTTATGCTATTTATATTGTTTAGCTTAAGATTGTTCAGCAGAAGAAACTTAGCATGATGTCCAATACTAATAAGGGAAGCTCCAAGCAAATATTCTGTGTACATGAATTTTACACTCTACTTTAAATATTCATTTTCTAATCATTTCTTAATCACAGTGGTTAACACTGGAAAATGTAATTATTATTGGCAGCACATATCACTATTAGCAAAATTACATCTCTGCTTATTATCCTATTACCATAGATGCATTATGATTATAGAATAACCTTTACTTAGCAACTACCCAAAAGTAATTATAGCAATTGATTTGAGCATCCTAATTCAGTGAAAATATCTTACTTCCCTTTATGAACAACCCAGTGTCATCATAACCAGGTTATAGAATAGCTCACATGTATCAATATACAAGGAACTTAATGATATTCAAACTAATTCCTTCCTGTATTCCTGCATAACTAAATGGCCATGGTAAGATTAACCTGAAGAGAAAATCTGATTATCTTGGTTAACTGTTGAATAGGTACTTTATATTACATGGTAGTAATAGTTACAGCAATGCACAATACTTAATATGCACTTAGTGTGAAGATTTGGTTGACTTTTTCTTGAAGATAGGCTGCAGAATGAAAATACTCTCTAGTTTTAGAGATTCAGAAAGCTTGATGGTGCTTTTTATATGGGGTGTATCTCTCATTGTTACACATTTAATGTGTGAAACACTATTTTGCTTAGAGAAAAGAAAAACTTTATGCTATGTATTCTTTTAGTATCCGATTGTCAAGACATCTCCTAAGAATAGAACAGGATATGGTCAGGCAGCTGTAGTATTAGGATTAGGTCAATATACAATAGCTATGAATACAGAAAAAACTGTTTGTTCCAAAAATTCTAAATGTTGAAAAGGAAGTAGATAAGAAAAGCTTCTTTTAACTGTAGGATTAAGGGAAAAGTTTAGAGAACGCTAGGAAACCAGTTACCAAAATAACTATATGCAAAGAAAGGCTGAAAAGGCCACAGCGGGTTGTACAAGCAGGTTCACAAACTGCACACTTGCAGGTGTTCATACTTGCCACAGCACACAGCTTTACAATACTTAATTCTAAGGAGAAAGAGGGAATGAGTTCAGGAAAACAATTGTAGCTATCTTGGTAAAGCCACAGAAAATTAGGAGAGAAAATATCTTCTGTTGGGGAATGGAAATAAAAAAGACATTGAAGCAGAGCCTAGCACATATTCAGGGAAGTTTCTAAAGTAAATTAAACATCTGTGTAGTTTTTGATAGAAGTAAAGAAATATTATGGGTTATTTTATGTGAGTTATAAGCTGTAAACCACTAATAAATAGAACCAAGCTTGCTGTCAGACATTAAAGCTATGATCCTAATGGTTCCAAATCCCTTCAGAGTAATCAGAACAGCAGTGCTGCTGCATGCAAGTGAATCATCTTTGCATTGCTTGCATGGTTCTCCTTGGCATGGTCAGGATTCAGGAGGTGTGTTGTGTGTGCTTACATAGACTTCAAGTATGAAGTTTGGTTATTTTTACCTGCACTGCCAAAAATTTGGAAATCTGCCTTTTCCACAAAAGTCAGAGAGATTGGCAGTTCTTTATGAAATAGGGAGGATCATTTACTTTTTACTTTTTAGTTTTTGTGGGGTATGTTAAAAAAACCAGCAACATTTCTAATCTGCAATAATTGCTGTGAAGTATTTAAACAGTCTTTCATTACGGCTGTCTAACTGACAGGCAGTCTGAATATAGAATGATTGACATTCCTTAAGGTAAACATGCAGACTTATTACGGAAAAGGAAGCACTGCCTTGTGACACAATATCCAGCACTCATGCTGTGTACTATATGTACTCATCTACAGCCTTACAAGTAGTTTGTCTGAAAATAAAGACTTTTCTAAATATGAATTGTAAGGCATCCTTATAAGCAGTGACAACTTCTCTGAAAGATGTCTTCTTAGACTTTTGTTTTATTGCCAAAATTAATTTGTCAAAGATATGAAATAATTGAAGAAAGTTCACAGGACAATCTGGTCAAAGAAAAACAGGTAAGGAGACATCAGTTTTGAAAGATATTTCATCTAACTTTTAGCCATGGAAAATAATTATACTTAAAATTATTACATGGTTTACTACAGAGAAGCTTCATTCTTGCTGCTTTTTTTTCCCCATTAGCTTTCATGACATTGTTAGCTATTTATTTCAATACAAGATATCACTCCCACCATCCTCAATTCAGTATAAATCTGTCTATGTCTACAATTGGATTTATTGTTACTATCCTCAGATTGTGTTGAAAAGAACTGTTCAAGAAAATATGGCTAGAAATGTCCAAATTTCATTACTAGTTTCTTTTGAAGGAAAACATTATTCAGAGCCAGATTGTAAAGTTCATTTCAATCCTTAAGCATTTTTTTAATGCCAGTTAAAACCAACAGACCAAAAAAAAAATTTTCTACCTCTGCTGCCAGGTAAACTAGAGAACAGATATGACACTGTTTTACTCCTCCCAATGTGCATAAGAGCCAAGATACTTTTCCCAAAAGCATCATAAATATCTTGGAAGTCATCAGCTTTACTGATCATAGTACTGAGGGCCCTTCAGGATGATTAGGTTGCTGGATTTCATATTCAGCTGCAGATGTGTTCTCAAAGGCTGGGACCTAATATTGCCTAAATGCCTCTACTAGTCCAGTACATTCTTACTTGAATATCACTTACACATGGAAGGTTCTGAAATTAAAGTAGACCCATGTACAGTAAAGAAAGAGAAAATATTTGATTGTTACATGTGAAAAGAAGTCTTTTAGCCTTAATGTTGTCATCTCACAACTGCACTGAAGGCAATTACACGTAATGATTATTAGTCCCTTTTGAATTTTATCTATCATAGTATGCTATTTATGGTAATAACTGTTCCATATTTCATCAGATTATAAATTAGTTTCTATCTACAATCATTTAGTTTTCTTTCCACAGTGTTTTCAGCTACTGAGAAGCTACCAGGATGTATAAGGAGACCAAAATAACCACTTCCATGTAATTTTCCTTGCCTTTATTGATACATGATTTTGTAATTGTACTGGACAATTTTGCTAATTTTTTGCAATCTTAGGGCCTGCAGCATTCAGGAATAGGTACAGTAATTTCATGATTATAAGCCGCACCTGATTATAAGCCGCAATTCTGGGTGTCGGCAACTGTCTTGGGTTACAATACAGAGTGTGATAAAAGGTATCGATTCTATCACCATCTGTTGAGGGTGGGGACAGTGATCTCCCTCGTGGGAGATATTCTGCTAATGGACCATCCATTGAAACCAGGCAGAGCATTGTTCTTTATCTTTTCACAACCCATCCTTCCTCCAGTGAGTCATTTTCTGCTAGTGGCCCATTGAGTCCCACTCTGTGACTGATAAAATTACTGCATCCCACTGGAAGTTGCTCCAGACAGGGGGAAGAGCCCAACATTTCTTACCAAGATAAAAACAGAGGTTTTGGGACACTAATGTAGCCCCTTTCTCCACTGGACTCCAGAGTAAAACCGGATTTCTCCACATCACCACTGGACCTCCAGAGGGAAACTGCACCTTCTACAGG
>PYHW01009979.1:827481-853872 GCA_013186435.1 Turdus rufiventris
CACTTCCAGATTCAGACCAAAATTTTGGTCAAAATGGTGTGGCTTATAATTATGAAATTACTGTAATCACCAACAACCTCCTTTATAAATTTCTTTGTTCACTTCTTTCATACTGTTTAAACTTAACAGTCCTGATTCCTGAAATCAATGCACTATTAAATTACTTTCATTCTAAAGTTACAAATTATAAACCTTGAGAAACTTCTTGAAGCTGGATACTCTTCACTCTGAGAGAAAATAGCATATTTTTCCTTTTTTATTTCCATTTCTTAAATTTCTAGAGTTTAATTTACTCATTATAACAATTTGCAGTATTAATCAGTTATTTTTCAATGTCACATATTTAGTAAAGAACTTCTATTAAGAGCTTTAAAAATGCCTAAATAAATTTTAGGCACCTGTTTTACCTTACACTTTCTATTCTTAAAACTTTAATTACACTCAGAAAAGAAATTCTGAAGCCAGAACTCAGATTTGTAATTGGTTTCATGTGGGCTAGACATGTACACAATAGTCTTATCTTACTTAGTGGCAGTAGAACTATGTTTTTTAAACATGAATAATTGCCTGGTTACTAGCCAGGAAAGTTCTTTTGATATCTAAGTAAGTGTTGCACACGGGGGAATTGGAACAATAGCTGAATACCAATTATGGCTATACCTGAATTTTCCCACAATTTTGATACCTGAAAATAAAAGATAATTCTTCTAGGTCCACTAAAGCTATAATAACATTAATGTAACTTTTAAAACACTGTTTCATTCCCTCACATCATTTAAGACCGTTGTTCTAAATGATTGTTTCCTGATTGATATGGTAGTTCTACTTTAGAATGTATCTATTTTATATTCCCTATCTGCTTCATATAAAATTCAACTTCCTGAATGTTCTAAGTGACATTGCATAGGTATTGCATTAAAGCACAAGAGAGTTTAAAAAAGTGTATTATTTGTATTTCATACGCTGCATAGAGGTACTTCTGGTCCCTAACAGAATATCAGAGGAAATGAGTTTGAATTTTTATCTTGACATTCCAAGTTATATATAGCTGAAAACAAGCTGTAGCCAAATATTTTCTTGCATTTTATTGTTAATTTTTTCACAATTAATGAACAAACAGTATACTTTAGACCAGTGATGAACATCTTTTCCATGTTACACTATTCATTCTTTCAATGTAATAATGTAGAGAGGGCAGGGACAGCTGATATTATAATGGGGGTCTGTTACAGGCTGCCTGGCCAGGTGGAGTAGGTGGATGAGGCCCTTTGTAGACAGACAGGGGCAGTCTCACACTCAGTGGTTCTCATGGAGGACTTCAACCACCTCAATATCTCCTGGAGGAGCAATGCAGAAGGGCATAAAAAATCCATGAGGTTTCTGGAATGCATTGCTGAGAACTTCCTACTCCAAGTGATGGAGGAGCCAGCAAGGTGGGGAGATATGCTGGACCTTGTTCTCATCACCAAAGAAGCTGTGGTGGGAATGTGAAGCCCAAGGGCAGCCTGGGCTGCAGGGACCTTGAAAAGATCTTTAGGGCAACAAGGAGGTTTCCACAGCAAGCTCACTATCCTGGACTTCAGGACACCAGGGTTTATCCTCTTTATCCTTGATCTGCTTGGGAGAATACCATGAAAATAAGCCCTGGAGGGAAGTGGGGACAAGAAAGCAAAATTAACACACAAGGATTTTCTCCTCCGAGTTCAAGAGCAATGTATCCCCATGATTAAGAAATCCAGAAAAAAGGCCAGGAGAACTGCATGTATAAGCAAAGAGCTTCTGGCAAAAATCATGAGAAGGAATTGTAAATAATGTGGAAAAAGAGACAGACCACTTAGAATGAGTATGGGAACATTGGCAGACTATGCAGAGATGTGATGAGGAAGGCTAAGATCCATAAGTCAGTTTGGAAAAGACCTCTAAGGTCATTGAATCCAACAATTAACCCAGCTCCATCATGTTCACCACATCCCCAAGAGCTGCAACCACCTTCCTTTTGAACGCTTCAAGAGATGACGATTCCACCCCTTTTCCCAGGCAGCCTGAACATCCTTTCAGAAATTTCTCCTAATATCAAATCTAAACCTCCCCTGGTGCAACTTGAGGCTATCTTATCTTGTCCTACAAGTTGTTACCTGTGAGAAGTCAGACTGATTCCTGTCTTACCACAATTTCCTTTCAGGCTGTTGTTGAGAATGATAGGATCTCCCTGAATCCCCTTTTCTGAAGATGTGCAAAACCCTCCTGGATGCAACCCTGTGCAACCTGCTGTAGGTGAATGTTCTTTAGCAGGAAGGTTGGACTAATCTCCAGAGGTCCAACCCCAACCATTCTCTACTTCTATGACTCTGTAATTCTGTGAAATCAGATTTTTCTTAAACCATCCCCCCCCCAAAAAAAAACCTGCAAAAACAAACAAAACAAAACAAAAACAAACAAAAAAAACCCCAACCAAACAACAAACAAACAAAAAACAAAAAACAAACAAAACTAAAAAACACCAGAACATGAGGGAAATTTCTATTTAATATTCAGAGTAGACACTGGCCACTAAGTACCAGCATATGCAAAACCACAAGTTTTATGTTCAAATTCCCTAATAAAGATGATGTAACTGAAGATTATTGCAATTGTCTGCTGCTCTCTTGCTGTGCCGGGAGTTAAATAATAATGAAAACAAACGGGTTCCTTTTTCTGTAAAGATCCTTGATAATATCTCTCTTGGTAGACACTTAAATGTACACTTCAAATTCTATAGCCTATTTTATACAACTTTCTCTCAAGAAAATGGCTGAATTCCTGCTCAATAGCATTAAAAACATCTGAAATAGCTTTTCAGTCTAAATATATAAAATTATTTTACTTCCCAGGACATTAAACTTAAGTGGCTTAAAGGCACTAAACTTTATTTGGATTGTCTGTTAAAGAAGAGCACTGTTCTTTTAAGAATTTAGGAACTGCCCAAGGTAAAACTCTGTGATCAGTTTTGCAGTGCTTATCACTGTGGAACTGCCTCAGCTGAGTGCTTTGAGAAGACTCAAGGTGGCAAAGCTACTAGTGAATGTTGTGATTACAAATACAGAGGTAACACTCCAAGAATGACCCATGATAGAACCATTAGATTTGATGGATCAATTTTGAGACATTTTAATTACTATGCTAAGTAAGTAAGCTGTGTGGCTTGTGTAACATACAGAGACTTAATGTAGGATAGCATATAATATATAGTTCATGACCACAGACTTGGAGGGTCGAGCTCATGTAAATTGTACTTGCTAGACTTAGTACAAAATGTAGTACTGTTGACTGGAAAAAGGTAGTTAAAATGGCATAAACTGCTAAGGTTGAAGTAATGGTTCTTCAAAGTTGAATTTGGCTCCTGGAGAATAAATGACCTTATTAGAAATCACTGTCCCTATTAGTGAAAAAATAAAATAAATCTGAACTTCCCCAATAGTGTATGTATTCATATGTGTTATAAATGTATTTTGCAAATCTATTAAAATAACATCCAAAAGGCATAAGATAATGTACATGACAATGAAATTTATTCCTGACATAATTGTTCAACTTTCTAATTCAGAAGGGAATGACCTCAGCATGCATTCCATCAGCTTATACCTGGAAAGGGAAGGTAGCAGTGTAGCTATCACTGAGGTAGCAGCACAGCTATCAGGTTACAAAAGAACAGTATGAAGATTTTGCAGGTGGTGAAATAGTTCTGCTTTGTCTCATTAGTGTATGATGTCTTTTGTTAGAGTTACATTGTGGGGAAAAAATCTTCTCTCTAAAAGTGGAGCTGAAGATCCTATCAAAGGCAAATTTCATATTCTTTAAGAGGAAAAACTTCATATTCATATTCTTAAGAGGTTCATCATAGATAAGAATTCTGGAAAGGAATGCCTTTGCAGTATAAGATGCTTCTGTTAGACTGAATAAAAAGTATTTTGCACAGTCCTTGTTCAAGAAATATTCTTTCAGAATAGCTGCCAATTCAGAGGGTCAGTTAAAGACTACCAATAGGAAACACTGCTCAGAATTCTAAATTCTGACAAGTGAAGTTCGTTGACTCACTGTTGGAGCCTTAGCTTTGTAGTTTTCTTTTCCTGGTCTATTTTGTGACATGGTTTCCACTCTTAACAATACTATAAAAGTATTTTTTACTTTTTACCCTTGAAAGTGTCCTATTAGTTACAAAGAAACTTAGAAGAGCCCTTTTGGTCTATTTCATAAGTTAATACTGTGTTATCAAATCCCTGCGTATTACATATCATTAGGCAGTGCAGTTATTTTTAACAGATTATTTTCTTTAAAAATCATGAGAATGTTTCCCATAAATTCTCTACCACATCTGAAATATCAAGAAAGGCTATTTTGCCTTGTACATGGAGGACCATCATTTAGATGATGTATGCCTTATAGGTGGCCCTTTATTATGATGAATAACACCAGTCAGCATTGCTGAAATGATGGATGACATAAAGAGCTATTGCTCAGATGATGTATTCTAGTGAGGGGACAATTGTGATGTAAAACACATAATAAGAGCGAGTTTCTTGGGGTTATCTATCATCACAGCAATAATCAGCAGTGCTATATATTCTATTGGCAGCATTGGTCTGACAGGACATAAGATGAAATGGAATCTCTTTACAGATGTGGTCACTATACTATTTTACTAAGTAAAATAAGGTGGAAATGAGAAAAGTTAACCCATGTTTCTTAGTTTAGTTCCAGTTTTGAAAGCCAGCCTCCTCGAGACAGCAGAGCTGTAAAAAATAGATACTGTTGGTTTATAAATCTGCTTCTTGTGACTTCAAAATGAAGGACTGTCTAGAATATGCAAATTGATCATAACTTCTGTAGACAAAATGATACTTCTGACACTGCTGGTCTAAAAGAGAGTATATTTCACTGTGACAGTATGTCGAATGTAGAAAGTTTTTTGTTGTCCTCCATGACTCTGCTAGCCCATGAATTAAAATGTGGGCCATGGAGGCTAAATGTCAGTGATGGCATGATGGATTTACAGTTTCAGCCATGAGACCTTGTTACTATATATATATATATATATATATATATATATATATATATATATGCATTTACCTTTCATATGAAATACTTTGCTAAATGTTTGCAATAACACATTTAAAGTTATTATACAAATCAAAATGCAAAACTTGAGGTGGAGGTGCTTGCATTACAGCATTGCAATGTAATCATCAGACTGACTGAACTAAAATGTGAGCCAGCAGGGACTACATTTGCATAATATTATAGTGATAACGAGAAGCACAGATGTAAAGTCATAGCTCATAACTCAAGTGATAATCAGGAAAATCAACTTCCTGATGCAGCATTCATATTTGAGAAAGAATGAATATCTTAGCTGAGAATTACCCTATAAATCTTGGTCACTAGGATATCCATGTTATGTTAGACAGGGTGCTTTATTGATTTTTATAATAGCTAATTCAGAATTAATAAATGGTGTAACATGAAAGCGGAAACTGCTGATCATGAAGAAATGAGACAGAAAAAAGTTGATTTTTATGAGTCACTGCTATGTTATGCCTTGCAGTTAGCCTTTCTCAAACCCAAATGCAATTTTCATTTTTAATCAAATGGGATGCTATGACCTGGAAATAAACAATAAATTAATTTCATACTAGTAAAATAGACTTTTTCAAATAGTACATACCAAGTAAGTTTTTAGTCTCTAAAGAATGTCTTTCAGAGGACAGATTAAGAAAGTGACAAATATGTCTTTTACACCACAATGCACTCTGCAACAAGGGTTTCAACATTCATTTACCTCCAACTACTTTTGAGACAATTACATCTGATATTTTCAGTTCAGAGTATTACTGTTGTGAGCACTAAATGCAATAGAGATCTTCCCTTGATTTTGATAGATAAAGTGATAAGGTCCCAAAGGACTTAGGCAAATACAGTGCTGTAAGAATACCTAGAATTATCTGTGATGAAGCAGCCAGTAATTTATATCTGTCAGGGCTGGTTGTGGGCTGTAGCTTTGGACCATAGGTTATTATTTTTATGTAAATTATTATGTAATTCTTGATCCAAAGTCCAGAAATCCCACCAGAAATCCTCAGATAATTTCAGTTGGGTAATTTGACTGTCAAAAATGCTGAAAAAACTGGAAATTTTGGAGAAAAATTGAGTGAATCCAGATTCTGATGGGACTGGCTTATGTGAAAAAGTGAGGTTTTTTAATTCCCGAGAAAAGGTTAAAGAATGAATAAATGTAAGATTAATTAATAGAAACTTTTTAATGAACTAGAATGATAACGAGGACAAAGAAGTATGGCACATGGGATTGAAACTACTACGCTGAATGGAACTGAGATAAAACTTACAGTGAAAAGTTAAAATGCAACTGGCATTAACCCATGCCATAACTATACCTGTGATTTACACTGCCAAGAGGAATTTGAGGAGTTACTTTTATAAAAACGAACAATTCGGGCTGGATTATCTTCACAAATCATCTTTGCTATCATAACACTCAGTGGTCATTGCTTTTTAATAAGCACAGCTGTTTAAAACCCCAAAGTATATGTCCTTGTATGTGGTCTATATATCTATGTACATGACCCAATGTGTATTGTTTATGTTCTTGTAGGACTTGGTGCAGTGAAAAACTGAAATAGAAATAACTGCTGGTCACATTAATGGAGTTGAGAAGATAGAAATGATGAGGAGTATTTTTTATATATTTCCAGATGGCGTTGTCAGCATATCAGGCCATGAGATTGCAAAAATACTTTCTGTTGCTGAGGCAGGTTGTGACTCTTAAAACTGAATGGGCAGTGTAATCTAAAGGAAACTTTAAAGATCATCTGAGGGATACCCTAAAATACTATTTATCACACTTTGTAAAGACAGGGATTGCAAAGATTTTAGAAAGTCATTCTGCCTTGAATCTTTCAGAATTAATTAAAGCAGAGATTTTCAAATATCTGTGGTAGGAAAGACATCAACAAAAGTTTTCTGAAATCGGGTTGTACTTACTGCTTGGTCATGCACATTTGAAATTAACTGACTTCAGTATGTGTATGTTCAAGTAACACTGGACTGTGCACTTTAGCTTTATGACATGGCCCAGATAATATAAAATTATTTATAGATGCTCTTCATATGATTTACCAGCTACAGTAAACTACCTGAAATCAGCTTTTCTTAAAAAAAAAAAAAATCAAACAATCAAAGCAGGCATATTTATCAGACTAAGTGCTTAGCTTGTAACATCAATTTTTTTGCTTGCACTTTCGTCTATAATAGGCATTTAAACTATAAAACAATCCACATTAATTTTTGAATAAATTATTCCAGTGATTACACTGCAGGACTATAAATTGTTGTGAAATGATTTAAGAAAGTACCTAATAAGTCTGTCCATAACACCTTGAGGAACTAAACTCTTTTATTCCGGTAGTTGAAAACTAATGTTGTTATGAAATATTTGAACTCTCTTATAAATATTAAAGAAGATATTATAGAAGAATAATTGAGAGAAAATTCTTATTCCTGTGGAGACATCTCCTCAGTCTACTCAGGGCTCCGTAAATGATTTATCTAGTTAGGCATGAGTTATAGCAAAACCTAATACGTTGAAGATCAGTTATTACTCCTGTTAAAATCTTGTGCCCAATTGTCCAATGCAAAAGGATAAAAATATTTTAGCCTCACATCTTCGTTAACAGCAATTGCACTACATCAGGTTGATATTTGTTTGTATTATTGCAAGCAATCCACTTAGATATTGAGAACATTCTTTTGATGTAAAGTATGTGGTGATATACTGCTATATTAAAACAATTACATAATAACTATTGTTTTAATAACAATTATAAAAAGATGTAATGCTATATACACTTGCTCCAGTTGCCTGCAACATAAAAACCTTATTCCCTATCAGTTTAACATAAACTACTTTGTAAAAGCAAGGAGATTTGTTAAGGCTTCTTATCTGT
This sequence comes from Turdus rufiventris, assembly GCA_013186435.1. Taxonomy (NCBI): domain Eukaryota; kingdom Metazoa; phylum Chordata; class Aves; order Passeriformes; family Turdidae; genus Turdus; species Turdus rufiventris. The sequence continues at coordinate 835,479 of PYHW01009979.1, forward strand.
CCTTGCAAAGTGGAAAAAAAGCAAAGATATATATATAATGAAGGTACTTCAAACTTGTATTTTGTTCATTCATATTTAAAGAATTTTTCCATCTGTAAAATTGAACATAATATTGCTGACTTTTAAATTTTTGAGTACAAATTTCAATATAAAAGCTTTTCATTACCCTTTAAAATTAATACTCAAATATCTAGCTGCCATACCTCAGCAATAGCAAAGAAGTCTTTGTGTTAACCCTTTTTAGACAGAAATATAAAGAGGTTTGTTTTAATTGTTTTAAGATTATTCATAAATTTTAATTTTTTACCACTTTAATTAAAGGATATAGTATCTTAATAGGTATCTAATTCAATAATTTTCTTTTATTGAATTTTCTATTTAATTCTCAATAGAAAAGGCCAATGATTTTTACTTGTGTAGTTACTTATTGTAAAAATTACATAAAGCATGCAGCTGCATGTTTAACCTTAACCTCTATTTATCATTTAAGAAAGACGACTACTATATTTCAGCCAGTTTATTCTGGGAAATAATGTGCTTCCCACTAAACAAGTGGTTGTAGGCTGCTTACAAGCACTAACATGGATGATTAATTGAACACCCAGCAATTACTGACTGGGTAATACAAGATGATTTGTGAAAATTGGAATTGCCTGTCCCTGCTGCTGTGTATTCTGAATAGCTCTTACTGACATTTGGAGGTTTGGGAAGTAATTTGATTTTGTGTGAATGGTTTTGTCACTTACAGTGAGCTTACATCAACCTGCTGGAATTGATGCTGTTAAGCTGTCCTTCAATCATGTTAAGCATTATTGTCACTAACATATCTTGTCTCATCGAAACAAACAATAAATGAATTCTAAATGCCTTCAGGACTGAGACAGTGTCTCACAAAAGGGTACATTCAAATTTCTTGATGCCTTCTCACCAAAATAAGACAGTTCACCTTGAGGAGAATGACAAGGAGACAGGATCAATACTCTTTTATTTTTACCCAGTCCATTCAAAATTAGATTACTTTTGCAGATTAAAGGCACTATTCAAATTATCTCTTGGGATTAAACTCTTTCTTTGCATGTTTGATGATAATTTTTATCATTTTGCTTTTTAATTCACACAATGGGAAATATTGTGCAATCCACTCCGTCCAGCAAACATTACTTGTACCTTACTTAGTTGATGATGACTGCTGTTTTTCTGAACCTATTTATTTTAGGACTGAACCTTAAGTTTCAAATTACTTGCTTAAAAGAAACATTGTTTGACTGATGTCGAGTAAAATCATAAACTCCTCAACTGAGAACCTTAAAAGAATTTACAGTAAATAAATGTTCTAATTTCCTGCTAGAATGAACATTGGGTTATAAAAAATAAAAGGAAGAATTTCCTTATCTTTGTCAGTTCTTAGTTGACTAAGAAATCTGACTCTGAAGAAATCTGTTCCTGAGGGATGACACCCCAGGGAAAAGGCTCATGCTGGAGCAGTTTGTGTACTCCAGGCCACACTGAACTGCACCACACAGGTCTCCTGTGTGAAGGACCCCAGGAGGGAGCCAGGGAATAAGAGTTTGAGGAAGAAAGAGCAGTAGAGATTAAGGCTCATGGACTGATCACAACCCACATTTCTCAGCCTTTTCTCCACTTGAGAGAGGGAGGCAGAAGAGTTTGCAGTGAGCTGAGTTTGGGAAGAAGAGGCAGGCGGAATATATTTGAGGGGAAGGTGGTTTTAGTTTTGTGTTTATTTCTCACTATACCACTATATTATTTATTGGCACTAAATTCAGTTTATATTCCTGAGTTTATTTTGTTCATGACAGTAATTGATAAGTGATCTCTCTCTGTCCTTATCTTGACCTTCAAGATTTTCCTGATGACTCCTTTTGTTCTGTTGAGAAAGGGGAAAATTGATGTGTACCTGGAGGCCAGACAAGGTCAACCCACCACACTGTGATATTGCTTGGTTTTCTTTTGTTTTACTCCAAGGACTTTATAAGCAGTAAAAACATCCCTGTCAGCAATTTTCTCCTTAAACGACATTAAACAATTAAGGTTTTGCTAGCATTCTCTTTTGAGCAATCTCTTCAGAAGACTGTGCTTCCCCTTCAGATTGCTTCAACTGGAATTGCTAGGTAATACAATTGTGCCATGGAGTTATACTCTAATGGCATTCATATTTCCATGTTCTCATCAGAAATTGCTCTCCTAATGCAGTCCTAAGTTTAGCAATATCTTGTCTACTGTGTTTTGTCCTCAAGAAAATTCTTTTATTCCAGTTATGACCTCCTGATAACGGATGCTTCTAGAAAAAATTCTTACAAGTCTTTAAAGGACAACATTTTACAGCAATACATTAAAAAAAAAAAAACAGCATTGATAAAGAAGCATTTTCTTTGCCTTGGCGTTTTCTGTGTTCTGTATGTTGTTAGACAATCTTTGAATGAAACTTCTCTCCTTCTCACTCTTCAAGTCCTGCAGGAAAAAGGGAGCTCTGTGTTATAACTTGTTTAAAAAAAAAAATGGTGAGGATTCATAAATCTAGCATTATTACTTTTTGTAGGTCTAGGTATTGACCTGACCAATTTCTGGATGTCTTAACTCCAGTCATCTTCAGGAATTCAGAGGGGGCCATATTTCTGCTTTTCTGTAGTTTATGGCTCTTAGTTCTATGGTATATTTGGCTCATCTATCAAGAAGAGCCATGAGAGAGAAAAGGACAATTTCTGTTTACCTTAAACCAACCCTGGTAATAACAAGCATGTGGCCAAGGAAAAAAAAAATAAAGCAAAAAAAAGCAAATTAAATATAAATAGATGAACTAAAATGGAAATCAATATCAAAGGCACTCTGATTAGATAAAAGCTGATGAGCCATGAAGATAAATCATTTAATTTTCTTCTATTTTTAGGAATACATTCCAAACAAACACAGTGATTAGACAAAAGATCTTCTATACAGAGGAATGACAAAAAAAAATAAGGGATACAAATTTTATTTTTGAATCTACAGAAAAACTCATACTGCAGAAATATTGATTTTTCTCAGCATTATTTAAATTTCTATGCCAATACTGGGACATAATTTATATGGGAAATATAAAATTAATAAAAATCTACTAGTGCTCATATGCATCACACATCTAACAAGCAGGAAGAATCATTCACAGAATCACAGGATATTCTGAGTTGAAAGGGATCCAAAAGGTCATCAAGTCAAATTCTTAAATATTTCCTTTTTTAGGGACTTTCCGTCATATTTTGATTTTAAAAGATTTAACCACATACAACTAATTGGATTTTTCTGTCTGGAAATGGGTATTATAGATGTTATTTCCAGTTGTATTTTAAAATCAGGATATGAAATTAAGTAAATTTCCTATTTGTGAAATCATGTGGATTAAGTTCAAAGTATTTAACTGCTAATATTTTGGTTTCCTATTTCTTATAATATGAAGTCCACATAGACACTTGGTTTGCTCTATTTCATAAATTTAAGCAATGATTCAACACAAGCAATATGTGTGTTTAATAAACTTTGTGTGTCTTTGTAGCTCTTCAGTTTGAGCAGGTTGCATGCTTCAAGCAAAATTATTGAGAAATCCAAGCATGAATTTCTTCTTTCTGATGTCTGCCCACTTAGCACTGGCAACATTTACATACATTGTGGATAAATTTGTAATTTCTGTGCCATGTTATAAGCTTATCTACTTGAATGAAACTGAAGTGCATGAAGGGTGATTAAAGATATAATTTTAATGCATCAGCCAAGATAAACAGTAAATCGAAGCTCTGTCTGTGTTGTGGCTTGTGGGCTGAACGCCATAATAAAATTTATGCACCTGCTGAGCAGTTGGAAAACTATTTCCACATAAGAGCGAGAAATGTATTCTAGCCTCAAGGGTTCAGAGACTTGTGGAGCACCAAAATCTCAGCAGTTCACTCACCTTGTGCCACACGGCACACAGGCGTGGCACCGCGGACTGTCCCTCATGTGCTGGCTCTGGGCAGGGTGAGCCACAGAAGGCCAGAGGACTCAGATTGCCAGGAAGCTAGATTTGACATCTGCTCCAGCCTTCAGGAAAGAAAGCCTCTGTGGGGAAACAAAATTAGCTCTATACCAATAGCTGAGAGGAGGTAGCTGAATTCCATTCCCTGGGACTGCAATAATTCCTCTCTGTAAAGTACTTCAGGTTTGAAAAATGGGGTACATTCCCTTCTAGATGACTTTGAGGGTGTGTGTGTTTAAGTAAATGGGGTTTTATACAGAAATGAAGGCAGCATTATACAGAGTAAATTTCAGTTCTCACTGTTGAAGGAGATAGGATACAAAATAATTATTACATTATTAAAAACTGCATTTTTCCTCTGGTGGCATTCTTTGATTTTTTATGCACGATAATTACACGGTGGCACAAGCTCACCTGCTACATGATGCCTAAATATGTGTTCTATAAAGTAAAAAATTAGGAAGAAAGGAACAGAAAATAATTTTTGTGAAGTTCTGTCAGCCTGCTAGACACTGGCAATTCAACAATAAAACTAAATAAATTCATTAGGTCTAGGAGAAGCAGATTTTAAAGCATTACATATAAGTGGTTCTGCCATTGGGTGAACTCTGACAATCTCAAGTTTATCTTTGTCACTCTATTTTGAAGCTACATAAAACAAACACACTTAGAAATTACTGAATCTGCAAATAAGCTATTATACTTTGTAAGCTCTTTATTCAGAAGAAAATGGGTGGTAGCATTGGTGTGTTTAGGGTTTTATTTTCCTCATTTTTGATCTTTCCTTATTTTTGACCTCTGTCAAAAGATAGGAAAGTGATATATTTGCTCTTCTACACCAGGAACAATTTTTACTTCTCCTGCTATATTGCAGGCTTCTAAAGATAGATTTTCTTTTTGTCTACGTGAGTATGTATAAAGAGGCACCATCTGAATCCTAACCTGAATGACATCTCTGGGCTGAGGTAGACATCTCCAGAGCCATGGCTGGCCCAGATGAGAAAGTTGCAACATCTTTCAGACAACTGCAACTCACTTAACCACTCCTCATAAGAACTTTGCTCCAGAGCAGCTACCAGCTCCATTGCCCTTCTCTGGACATGCTCCAGCTATTCAATGTCTGTCTTGTTGTGAAGGGTCCAAAACTGAACAGAGGATTTGACTGAGACCTCACCATTGCCAAGTATAGGATGACAATCACTGCCCTGGTCCTGCTGGCCACACTATTGCTGACACAGGCCAGGATGCCATTGTCTGGGCCACCAGGACACATCCTGGTTCATGTTCAGCTGCTGTTGACCAGCACTCCCAGGTCATGCTACAGGCACTCTTCCCCAAGCCTGTAGCATTGTTTCTTCGCCACCAAAAAAGTTGAATGGGAACTAGTTAAGCAGAAATTATTAGTTTAAGAAATAAATGTCTGAGATCTAGATAAATAGTTATATAGATATATTTTCTTACTCTCCATGCACAAGAGAAAGGTAGCTACACAACAACAACTATTTTAGTCAGCCTGGTAATAGTAGAACAATCTGTGAGGGTGACTCTTCCAGGCATATTTACCATGTCCAGTTTCTATATTCCCACAGGGTGGAGGAAACAGAACAACCATCTGGATACATTTGATTTAGAACTCCTCTGTAGCCTATAAAGCGTGAGCATGTGTTGCCAAATATTCTGAAAGTCTTTGCAATTTGCCTCCATTATGGAGTAAACATAACCATGAAACTGTTCACATATATTTTTAAGGGAGGCTGAAAGCATTACTGTGTGTTGAATATACTTACCAGTCCCAGTGTTAAATATATGAAAATGTTAAATTTTATTAACATGTATTAAACCTGTTTACTGATGTTCTTTACTGAAACAATAAAGGAATAATTTCCTTTGTGCATAGTTCATCAACTGCATTTTGTTACCACCATATCAGTAAAAAGCCAATGCAGGAACCAAAACCTTGCATTGCTCTACAATGCAAAAAGAAAAGAATTATGTATAATTCACTTATTTTCCTGACTACAGATAATAAAACTACACGAGATTTAAAATAGAAGCTGGTATTTTCTAAAGATATTAATTATAAATTTTTATTGTTTTTTCAGTGATACATAATGTGTACTTCATTTTCTTCCAACTTATTTTCTTAAATCATAGAATCATAAAATCGTTTAGGTTGAAAGCGACTTAAAAGAACATGCAGCTCTAGTCCCCCCGACTTAGACAGAGACACTTTCCACTAGACCGGGTTACTTAGAGCCCCTTCCAGCCTGGCCTTGAGCAATTCCAGGGATGGGAACCCATCACTTCTCTGGGAAACCTGATCCAGTGTCTCACCTCCCTTGCAGTAAAGAATTTCTTCTTAATATCTAAACTAAATCTACCCTCTTTGAGACTAAAGCCATAACTCATTGTCCTATCACTACCTGTCCTTGTAAAAAGTTCCTCTTCATCTTTCTTGTAGGCTCCTGATAGGTGCTAGAAGACTGCTAGAAAGTCTCCTAGAGCCTTTTCTTCGCCAGGCTGAATAATCACAATTCACTGAACCTTTCCTCATAGGAAAGGTTCTCCAGCTGTCTAATCATCTTTGTGACTATTCTCTGAACTTGCTACAAGAAATCCATGGGGAGCCCCAGAGCTGGTCACAATATTCTAGGTGGAGTCACACAAGATCTGAGTAGAGGGAAAGAATCTCTTCCCTCAACTTGTTGGTCAGGTTACTTTTGGTGCAGCCCAGGATAAATTTGGTTTTCTGGGCTGCAAGTGCATATTGACAGGTCATGTTGAGTTTCTGTGCCCTCAATCCATTCTATCAGGACTGCTCTTAATCCATTCTCCATCCATCTCATATTTGCACTTCAAATTGCCCTGACTCAGGTGCAACATCCTTGAACTTTGCCCTGAACTGAGGTTTGCACAGTCCCACCTTTCAAGGCCTTTAACGTCCTTGAGGATGGCTTCTCTTCCCTCCAGCATGTTGACTGCACCACACAGCTTGGTGCTGTCAGCAGACTTGCCAAGGGTGAGCTCAATCCCACTGTCCATGTTGATGACAAAGATTTCAGCAAGTGTCAGTCCCAGTCCAAGTCCTGAGGAATGCCAGTTACCAGTGATCTCTATTTGGATATCAGGCTGTTGACTGCAACTATGAGTGTGACCATCCACCCAGTTCCTTATCCACTGACTGGTCTTTCATCAAATCTGTCTCTCTCCAGTTTAGATCAAGGATGTCATTTGGAACAGAGTCAAATGCTCTGCCCAACTTTGGAATAAAGATGTCTGTTGCTCTTTGTTCATAGGGCAATCCTGTAACCTCCTTGTAGAAGGAGGCCGCTAAATTTTTCAGTTACAATTTACCCTGAGTGAAGCCAGATAGCTGTTCAGTCACTTCCTTATTTTCTGTGTGTCTTAGTGTTTCCAGGAGAATCCACTCCATGCTCTCACCAGAACCAGAAGTCTGCAGTTACCCTGCAGGGTTTATATTTCCCTTCTTCCCATCAGAAGGAATTTTACTGGACTGCCATGGATTTTCAAATATGATGCACAGTGGATTAGACATTTCTTTTGCCAGTTCCCTTGGGACCTGCAGGTGTATTTTATTGAGTCTCATGCATAGTCTTGTGCAACTTCAGGTTCTTTGGATGTTTCTGGACCAGATTTTCTGCTGTAATGGGTGGGTCTTCACTGCCCCATCTCTACCTTTGCCTCTGTGACTTGGGCAGTTTCACTGGAGCACTTGTCAGTGAAGCAAAAATAAATTTGAGAATTCAGAATCAAATTACCTTCAGCAGATGTTTGATTATTCTATTTGAGGAGTTTTATTAAATCATTGTTTAATGATTTTTTTCTTAAATAATAAATGAATGTACAGTAATTTCACGACTATAAGGCGCACCCTTTTGACTAAAATTTTGGTCCGAACCAGAAGTGTGCCTTATAGTCCGGTGCGCCGTATATGATGTACAAAGTTGTGAAATTTGCCAACCCAGAAGTGCAAGCCGTGACCTGAGCTGCTGGGGGGGCAGCGCCATGGGAGTGCCACGGCCGGCAGGAGCTGCGTGGGGTGGATAGGACCAGACAGCCCCAACCAGCAGGAGCTGCGCGGGGTGGGCAGGACAGGGCAGCCACAGGCAACCCCTGGCCAGCAGGAGCCCCATGGGGTGGGAGGGACCGGGCAGCCCCCAGCCAGCAGAAACTGCGCAGGGAGGGCGGAACTGGGCAGCCACAGGCAGCCCCCGGCCAGCAGGAGCCGTGCAGGATGGGCGGGACCGGGCAGCCCCTGGCTGGCAGGAGCTGCGTGGGGTGGGCAGGACTGGGCAGCCCCGGCCAGCAGGAGCGGCACAGGGAGGGAGGGAGTGGGTGGCCCTGAGCCACCCTGAGCTGCAGGCAGCCCCAAGCTGCCCCGAACCGTAGCGAGCCGTGGCGGCCCTGAACTACCCTGAACCGCAGCAACCCCAAGGTGTGAGCTGTGGCTGCCCTGAGCCGCGGCTGCCCCGAGCTCCGCCTCCCCACTCAGGGGTGGGCGGGAGTGCCAGGGCCCGTGCACAGGGAGGATGCTTGGGGCTGCGTTTAAAGGCTACACCAATCTGTGAAAAATGTTTGCAAATTGAGCACCTCTCAGAAAACTCCACGATCACAGGATTCCATTACTAATTAGTTACTTTGTTGCGCGCGGCACGGATCCTCGCTGCAAAAAAGAAGTGCTCTTTATCGTCCAGTGTGCCTTATATAATGTACAAAGTTGCAAAATTTGCTGACTCCCGGAGGTGCGACTTATTATCTGGTGCGCCTTATGGTCGTGAAGTTAGTGTACTTGATAACAAGTAGGACAACTGTTTCATTATCATAATCACTCCTTCTTAGTAAGGTGATGCTGTCATGGAGTAATATATACCTGCTCCCTGTGGTTTAGACTTTCAAGGAAGGTACTGCCATTTAAGAGAAGGTGCATCTGTTGCAGTCCCATTTAGTGAGAAACTGTTGAGGAAAAGGAGGCAAGTTAATTATTTAATTGATTATGAAATACTCTGCTTTAATAGCATTCTTCCTGAAGCCTATGAGAGCTGTGTAACCTTTATTTTTGCTATCAAAACTCTTAAATCCCTGATGAAGTGAAATTATGCTTGTAATGATGTACCTAGCAGCCTTAATATATTGGTGTATGAGCTGTGTGGTCCTTCCCAAAACAGTAATGTATTTTGCCTTTTGTACAGTTATGTGTGCTAGCTGCAGTTTGTCAACAGTACTTTCTGCTATGTGGCTTTGTGCAGGTTTGAAAAACAGCTGCTTTTGCACTTCATTTTGCCTTTACTTTCTAAATAAGTTTTGCTACTAAAATATTAGTTTTCATTATCCCAGCCCTCTCTTCTAATTCCATATATAGGTACACGCACAGACCAACAGACCCACAGACACACACACATATATATATATATACATACATATATATATATATAATATATATATATTCAGGAAAGGGAATGAAATGGGAATGAAATATTGAAATCATAGAAGAAAGTGGAAAAAACACACTGGCAAGGAGATATGATCAAATTAAATGCAATGGATAAAATCAGAAAATTTGCAAATGGACTGACTACAACCAAGTGTACTAAGAGGAAATGAGACACAGTGAAAAGCAGCAAAACTTGACAAAATCATTCCAACTGAAATCCCAAAATCAGGAATAGAGGTAAAAAAAATATGGGAGAAAGTATTGAAGAAATGAAATGCTAAAAAATATAGAAAATCTCAAAGCAAAGTGAAAACAAAAGTGACTGGGATGACAGAAAGGGCAGATAAATGAAACAAAACTTGCCCAATTGATCTTCACTGAAGTTTTGAAATCAGAGAAGAAAGTGGAACAAAAAAAATCTGGAAGGGAGATATGAGCAAATAAAATGTAATGAAAAAAACCCAGGAAATTTGCAAATGGACTGACTACAACCAAGCGTACTAAGCACTGAAGCTTACCAAAATTATTCCTATGGAAATCCCTAAACCCTAAGAAGGGTTAACAGAGACAGGAGAAGGAATTGAGGAAATTGTGAAAAAATAAATAGAAAATTCTGAAACAAAATGAAAACAATAAAAGTTACTGGGATGACATGAAGTGCAGGGCAATGGCCTGAGGCTTACTCAGTTGATCCTCATTGAAATTGCAAGATTTCATTCCCTTTCCTGACATGTTTATATTTTTGTTTCAGAGAATTTTGAAGACATCCTTTTGGAGACAACAAAACTTCCTGTTTTAGAGAAGGGCCCATCATATCAAAAAAGACCTTTGAATTCTTGAAAACTCCAAAGCGAAACAAAAATATGACTAAATTAAGGGTCATTGTGGGGAAAAATAACCAAGCAAAAATAACAAAACACCTTTACTGGGAGATGAAAAAACATTTTATATAAATTCCCATTAGTAATACCCTAAATATAAATCTGTGTAAATTATGTTTTCTGAGTACTGGGTCAAAGTTCTGAAACAGAATATAAAAATCTAAAAAGAGAACAGTTAACTTTAGCTGGAGATGTAAATTATATCTATTTCTGTAATAATATGGTATCTGCTCTAACATTTCTGGCCAGTTTGGCCAGATTTTTTACAATCCATCTGCAAAGACAGTGGGACTGGTGCTTCAGGGAAGTGACAGACTTGCTACACATGCCTGAGTTGATGGCACTGCATGTGGTATAATTGTATGACATAAGGACTTCCCTGGCTTGTCTCAGAAACTAGTGCACATTCCCACAGCGCAAAAAAGTCATACAGCCTATTCCCAGCTACATTCCTACCTGAGGATTAAGCAGAGAATGCGGTGTAATGAAGTAATTGCAAGCAGTTGTAATGATCCTAACAGTGTGAGCAGGGAGGAAGCCTTTTTCTTGTGAGAGTGATTTTCCATTAATATTTTTTTAAGTGTTTCTGATTTTGGCTTTGTTGTGTTTTATTTACAGTAAATATTTGATGCTCAGCAATCCACACAGAAGTTATGCTGAACTGTTCATGTTATTAAATATGTCTTTAGTATTATTTTTCTTATTTTGATTCACTTATAAGTCATAAAAAATTGAAGAAAATACCAAAGTTTTTTTGACACTTTGGTAATAAAGAGAAAGAGACATGAGAAGAAATCTTCTTTAGATAATGATTTTATTCTATTTCTCCAAACCAGTAAACATAGACCATTAGTTTTCTGAGAAATTCTTAGACCAAAATGCAATCCAAATTTCATTTTCCTCTGACTTTCTCATGCAGTTGACACATGCTCAATTGCATTTCTGGCTGCAGGTTTTGTGGTCAGATCGTTTCCCATTCATGCTCAGTCTGATTCACAGTGTGGAGATTTCCTATTGACACTAACAGGAGAAGCATTTCAGCCTTTACAGTTTTTATACTGGACATTTGAAGAACAGTATGTGAATTGTGGCCACCTGTTAAATTTCTAAACAGTGTCCTGTCATATGTTAAATTTACCTATCTTAGACAAATATCAAAACAGATTAGTTTGGAATTGTTTTCTTCATATTTTACTGCATTATTATTTTGTCAATAGATGGGAAATAGGAAGCAATACAAAACTAGCTACCTTGCTTGTGTAACTTTAAATTAATTATGTTGATATTTAGTGCTTAATTCATAGGACAAGGAAGTTACTTCTGCATCTTCATAAGTTATTTTTCTATAGTAAGTCCTTTTCTATAGAAGAAAAAAGTAAAAAAGTTAAAAAAAAAGTATTTTTAAAGTATATATTTTGAATTTCTGAGACAAAAATTGGTGAAGTGACTGTAGACGTTTCAAATAAAGATTTGGCTAATGGTTTTATTTTGCTGTTGTTTTGAATTTTATCTGCATTTTAAAATATAAGGGAAAGGAATCAGAAATTAGAAAAATTTGTTATTCATTCAGTTCTAGTTTTTAAAATTCTTCATTCTCAATAGATTAGAATGTCTTCATGCTTAGAGGAAGACACAATATGGCCATGTTCTTTTGAAAGCATCATTGGAAACAGAACCCTCAGTTTCAGAGAAAACATTGAATATTGCTTGCTAAAATTATTTGTTAATTGAACATTGTTGTTGATAACAGAGCAAATGGAATAAGGGAATAATGAGATGAGTAACCCACAAGCATCTTATTCCTCTTAGAGCAGTTTAAGAACAGTGACAGCACTGATGTTTCTGATTTCTAGAATCATGAATATATGATGAGGTGCTGTCTCACTGAGTTGTCACTACAAAGAATGCTGTTAGAAACAAAGGTTTTAAGAGTAGTTGTCTATGTTATGCTTCAATGCTAAAACTGCTTGTAAAGGTTAAGCTTAAAAGGATTATGTATAGGAGAATCTGGTCATCAAAAGAATCTGACAAGTCTAACAAGGATAAATGGAGATTTCTATCCTTGCCAATGCTGAGCTTTTCTGAAAAGTTTTGATAGCTATAGAATTGGATAAAATACGTAGAATTATTCAGTACATTTGCCTCTCAGAAATTTCTGGATACAATTTATTTTATTATGGCAAACTATATAAGAGCACATGCAACCCAATCAGTACAGTAATGAACTGAAAACCCAGCACGCGCACTACGATGATTTTAGGGCATTGTGGACTAGTTCTGTTAGGTCTGATTAGCAGTTTAACTTTATCTAAAAGGGTGAAAGTTTACTTCTTCCAGACTACTCTACTATGCAAAGTGAATTGTGGTATGTGGGGAATATCTTCAGGTGAATATATTCAACAGAGCATTCCTCACTTGCATGAAATCTGTAGAGGAGACACATGTTATGAGTTTAATTCAAGGAAGAATCAAAAGAATTCAATAGAAGAGAAGTTAGAATATTTTGCTGGATTGTTTTTGAACATTTGCTGTCTGGTTCTTAGTCTGTAGTTGTGTATTTGAATAGAAATCATAGAATCACAGACTCATAGAATAATTTGGGTTGGAAGGGTCCTTAAAGATCATCTAATTTCATCCACCCAGGCATGGGCAGGGACATCTTTCTCTAGAGCAGGTTTTCAAATCCATCCCACTTCAATACATTGAAAAGAAGCTTTCATGTAGGCCCCCTTTTTTAGGTATTGGAAGGCTGCTAAGTGGTAGTTCCTTTCATTACTTCATTGTGGATAAATTCAAATAAAAGTGCTCACAAAGCCACTTTCAATCATTTCTCAGCAATCCTGGTTAACTGTGTAAGTCCCAGTTGTCTGGAAATTAGTAAATGTGACACTCATCTACAAGGGCCAGAGGAGGATCCAAGGAACTATGGGCCTGTTAGCCTGACCTGGATGGTCTTGGAGCAGATCATCTTGAGTGCCATCACAAGAATGTGCAGGACAACCAGAGGATCAAATCCACCTAACATGAGTTTAAGAAGGACAGGTCCTGCTTGTCTGATCTGATTCCTTTTCATGGCAAGGTGATCCATCTAGTGGATGAGGGAAAGGCTGTGGATGTTTTCTACCTGGATATTAGTAAAGCCTTTGGCAGCATTTCCTACAGTATCCTCTGGAGAGATGGGCTGCTCATGGCTTGAGCAGGTGTACTGAAGCTAGAAGGTAGAAAGGCTCACAGAGGGATCTGGACAGGCTGGATTGATGGGCTGAGGCCAATTGTGTGAGATTCAACAAGACTGTAAACCAGGTCCTGCACTTTGGTCACAAGACTCCCATGCAGCATTACAGGCTGAGGGAAGAGTGGCTGGAAAGCAGCTGGGTATGTTGGTTAACAGCAGCTGGACATGAGCCAGCATGTGCCCAGGTGGGCAAGGCAGCCAATGAAAAGCTGGCCTGGACCAGAAATACTGTGCCCAGCAGCACCAGGGCAGTGATTACCCCTCTGCACACAGCACTGGTGAGGCAGCACCTTGAATCCTGTGTTTAGTTTTGGGACTGTCAATTCAGGAAGGACACTGAGGTGCTGCAACATTACCTAGAGAAGGGCAATGGAGCTGGTAAAGGATCTGGAGTATAAGTTCTATGACGAGTCACTGAGAGATCTGAAGCTATTTAGACTGGAAGAAAGGATGCTCAGAGGGGACCTTATCACTCTCACCAACTACCCAAAAAGTGAATGGAGTGATATGAGGGTCATCTCTTCTGCCATGTATCAAATGAAGGGAGGAGAGAAACTGACCTCAGGTTGTTCCAGAACAGGTTTAGATTGAATATTATAAGAACATTTTTCATCAAAACAGTGCTAAAACATTGCAACCGACTGCTATATAAATGGTTTAGTCAGCATCCCTAAAGGTATTCAAATGATATGTGGACATGGCTTTTAAGGCACATGGTTTAATGGTGGACATGGCAGTGTTGGGTCTGAAGGTTGGGCCTGATGATCTTAAGGGTTCTTTACAAACTAAACAATTTTATGATTCTATATAAACCGACAAAATTATTTGATATACATCATCCTTGGTTTGGACACATCCTCTCTGGATCTTTGATAATATCTGTCTTTCACAAAAACTTTCCAATGATCTTTCAGCAATGAACTTCTTTTAAACAGAAGAGGCATTCAAAAATATTTGCTATGAGACCCTGCACAGAGGTTGTTTATCAAAAACTGCTTCAAAGCGAACTTAATTATCATACTATTCTAATTTCACCATCCTTAATTGCCACATGATTACATGTTTAATGCATAAAATATAAGTCATTGACAAAGAGCACAATTTGTCTGTGTTTTTCAAAATTAAAATACATCAAGACTCAGCACAGACAACTGCATTAAAATATTTGACTGCATACAAAATAATCCATGCAAGTGGTGGCACAAAAAAATCTATTATTTTATTAAATAGGGAAGCAGAGAATTTACCTCTGTTATATTTATATTTTATTTGTTGATTTCTGGTAACTTGTAAAAGGAAGCTGTTTTGGAACTCTGGGAATGCTCCTGTCAAAAGTGTGCAGTATCCAGTTATCAATCACTACAGAGAACTGTAGAATTCTTTAAATATCCTACTCATATTATCTGAGAGTGAAAGATGTAAACTCTAGCAATACTATGAGATCAGAGCCTCTTAGTAATTTTTTCTTTTTTATAGTTTATTTTTAAGATTAAATATCTGTCACATAAAAAGATTTAAATTTTTTTAATTTTTCCAGTTATAGTCTCAGACTTAATCCACCTATTTTAAGTGTGCAAGTAGCTTTTAATTACATTACACTATGTATTGTTTAAACCCAGTTCAAAATCTGAAATTCCAATCATAACTTTCCTTCCTCATAATATTAAAAGTCCAAATTCAGTATTAAACTGCTGCATTCGGACGTCTAAAATACATCATCCAGTCTGAGGTGTATCCTCAGTCATGAGTTACTACAGGTTTTTCCTGCTGTGAATTTGTTCTGCTTCCCTGCCAAGTGCATTAACAAGACAACACCTAGTTCTCAACCTCATCAGTACTCACCTGACACCTCACAAATTGTCAGATGCCAGTGTAGGCACTGAAAACCAGAGGTCTCTGTGGAGTTTTAACCTAAACTGAAAATTAGTAGCAATGTGCCTACCTGTGGCTAATCAAATGACATGAAAAATTAATTTTTATTGAGTGCTAAAAAAAGGCTGGCTGAAAGGTTTTGCTAGTTCTTCATTCCTCAGCTAAGTTTGAACTTGTGAACTTTGTGATTTAGAATGTAGTTACATGCACCTTAGCTACAGGGTTAGGGACCTAGGGACCCTTCCNTTTTTTCTTCTTTTTTTTTTTTTTTTTCCCTCCCCCCAGATAATTAACTGTGTATCTGTAAGGTCCCATAAGCATTTGTGCTTCCACTAGTGCCAGAAGAAGGTGTATATGGCGTAAAATTGCAGTCAAGCAGGAAGAGCTAGGAGAAAGCAGGAATTTCTGAAATGGGGTGCTAGAGAAAAAAGATCCAGGAAAATCTTTTCCAGGAATTTGAGATATGTTTACAGTAACATTTTATTTGGGATTTAATCTGGTATGCCACAATACAGAACATAAATTCCAGGCTTTCAGATCAAGGTTCAAAGCCCTGCAGAATCCTCACAGATGAAAACCTTTTGGGAAATAAAATATAAAAGCCGCTAAAACTGCAAAAAAAATTATGTGTCATTATAGCCCTTTAAATTATTAACAGGAATATATTCCTCTTAGCAATAAGAGGAATTATTGCACAGTCCAAATGCTCACCATGTTCAAATATAAGACCAATAACCAGAAAATACCAATTGCTAGCATGGGAAATTGTGTTCAAGTACACATTATATATCTTGAGTTTGTGTGCAAAAATATGTTATTTTCCACTAGGCTCTATCTCTCCAGTAGGATACTTGAAAATGTGACAGCTCAGAAAAAGAGAGATATCTTCAGCCTGTCAGTTTCTGATTAACCATAAGAGATATGACCAAGATAAAGTCATGTACCTAAATGCTCATGGAAACATGGAAAGTCTTGCAGCTGCAGCTGCTGCTGAGACTCCAATAAGGTGCTCTGCTCTGACCAGATTCCAGCAGCAGGTGCTTCTCTGGTGAGTCCCAGGGAAGTGCACAGGCTAACTTGTCAATAATGCGCCAGGAAATTTTCCAGGACTTGGATTTACCATATTATTTTGTAATTCTTTATGTACAGAGAGTGACTATGACCTTCTCGTAGAAGTAGTAACATAGTAGAAACCTAGAAGAGACATTGTGAGTTTCCCAGTGATGGCCATTATTTGGTAAAATGCCCAGTGCAGATTTAAGCAGTGACTGAATAGGTTAAAAATTTCATCAGTAGACTTGGAACAGCCATATACTCTTGTAAAAGAAAGTTTGGAACTGGTAATAGATTAATTTCTAAAGAAGGAAAGTTTGAAACCAGCAGTTGCTGGATTTCCAAGTTACATGAATATAAATTTTATATTGGTGATAGAAATGATAGGCCAAGATTACTCTGAGATGGTCATTATGCTTTTTAAAAATGTTTTTCTCATTCTTTCTTCCTATATGCTCTACCAAATATTTTTGGATATGTTTTCTCTTTTGAGTGAGGTAAATTGTTGTGTGCAAAACGGTAAGGAATGAGTGATGGAAATAGAGCAGGTGATTCTGGGGCATCATAGATTATACTGTCTTTATTGAAAGATCTCAGTATTCTGACACTTTTATGCCATGGGGAGATATTTAAATAGCATGGAAAGATGTTTTGCTGATACCCTTTAAGTATCATCTTGTAGCTTCATATGTCAGCTGTATTTGATTTGCTAAACAAAGCCTTAATACTTCAAAGGATCAGGAGCTCTGTGCTAAAAAGGATAAAAATTGGATTTTGTATTTAATTTATGCAGCTCAAACAGGTTTTGAATATAGTCTTTTATTCACCAAGAAAAATGGTCCCGAATAATTTCACAATTAAGAAAATTAATATCAAACAGGCATTCCTCAGGTTGTATTTACTAACACTTAGATTCAACTGTTCTCTAGTAAACTTTTTTAATGCTTATGAAAATTTTCTTTGTTACACAGAAGTTTTAAAAAATAAATGTATTGTCTTTAATTTTTGGTATCCAAGCTCTGTTCTGTTTATTTCACATGTTGTCTTTTATGTGTTTCTTTTATGTTGTCTAATGTTGCTGTTTGAACATTTTTCAGGAAGTTGCTAAGAGTTAAGGGGTTGCTAAGGAAGAATTAATTCAGAATTGCTCATGTTATCAGGGCTAAGCACAGCTGTATATACTCCAGTTAGCACCTCATTTGCAATGGAGACAGTTTCCTGCAAGCCGTGGTTAGTTGGTCTTATTTCATTTTCTGGTTTGGCTGTAAATTCACAAAACAAAGTCAGTTTTGTGAACATCAAGAGTAGAATAATAGGTTATACATAATTAATGAAGGATTCATGTAAGCGTTTGTTCTCTTACACTATTTTTCAATTATTTCTCAGTCTAGCTCTGTTTAAGAGCACAATATAGACGTAATTAGGTAAGATTGGAATCCATTAAGTTCATGTGAAAATTGAAAGAAGCTTTTAATCAGCTAGCTAGTGTTGGAATGATTATATTTATAATCTGCACCAAAATGAGAAAGCAGCAACCTTATCAGAAGATTTTGATAAATTTGCTATTAAAAGCGCCTATTCTCCTATGCATAGCTTTAAAGGTAGCCCATCGTGGTTAGCAAATTCCCTATATTTGTGATCATTTAGAGTCTGAACGATTAGGTAACAAAATGCATTTTAAATAAATGTCTTATAATTTCTATACAGTATATGCAAAATGAATTTATTAGAAATCATTTTCACCCCTAATTTGATCTCTACAGTTACTTTATTGGATGATTTCATTGTAATGTTTTAGAAAGGCTTCTGTTGTTTTGAGACATGCAATTGTTCAAATGAGTCAGTGAAACTGAGTTAGATGTAGATATTCGTGATCAACATCATTGATCAAAGAGAAC
>PYHW01009979.1:864581-878736 GCA_013186435.1 Turdus rufiventris
GGACCAAATTTTAGTCAAAATGGTGTGGCTTATAATAGTGAAATTACTGTATTCTGTGATGATGTACTGTGGTGCTGGTCCACAGGAACTGGCAGGGGGGCTGAGGGGCAGCCTCTGTGAGGGCAAGTCAGGGCTGCCCTGTGCTGCACCCAGCCAGCTCCAGCTGGGACCTCGCTGACTTCTCCAGAAAAATGTATTTAAGTAAGGGAAAAATGCAGAGCAAGCAATTAGGTGTAAGAAAAAAAGTGAAAAATAAGAGTGTGAGCACTAAGATCAGGAAAAAAAATTAAGGGAAGGAGTTTCCCCAGGCAGCAGAACAGGCTGCTCAGCAGCCCACAGAGATGGCATAGTGGAGCAGATATTTACACTGCAGCCTGTAGTGGACCCTGTGCTGGAACAGATGGATATTTCTTGCAGGGACTGAGGCCCATGGAGAGTCCATGCTGGTCTTCGCTTGTCCTAAAGGATTGCAGCCCAAGCTAGAGCAGGAGAAGAAGCAACAGAGAACTGTTATGGACTGATCCCATTTCCCATCTCCCTCCAAGTAGAGTTGATGGAGTCAGAAATGAAGAAACAAAGTGGAGCTGGGAAAGGACAGAGACAGGGATTGAAGGAATGCTGTTTTAAGGTTGTTTCTCACCACCAAAATATGTTTTCAATTGGCACTAAATCAAATTAATTTTTCCCCAAGTACACACTGATTGGTTCATGTTGGTAATCAGCAGTAAATGGTCTTCTTGTCTTTATCTCAACCTATGATCTTTTCCATCTTAATTTCTCCTCTTTTCCTTTTGAGAAGGTGGAGACAGAGAGCAGGTAGGTAAACTTTTGGCAGCCAGCCCAGGTAAAACCATCACAGAATATTATGTCATTTCCATCTAAAGGTTTCATTTACTGCTCTACAGAGCACTTATACAAAGTTGCTTGCTTTTTAGAAACTTTAGGGCCAATACATTTTGGTTTTCCTTTTGGAATGTATTTATTTATTTATTTGCTTTTTTTGCATTTCTCTGCTGAATGGGACAGGAAAAACTGCATTAAAAAATAAATCTGTGGAGATAGGTATGTTGACTTTTTCTGTGCTGCTAATAACTTTTATGAAATATTAGTTACTCCAAGCCTCACTAGCCTGTGTTCTGCTACAGATCTCCTTCCCCTGGTTTTTTGTGAAAGTTTCCTGAATGTAAATTATTTGACAGATTATTAAAGGTTGAGTGAACTAGATTTTTCCAGTGAAAATTTGACTTGATCTCCAGTGCTTATATAATTAGCTTAATCCCAGTCTTGTCATAGACTTGACATGTTTACCCATATTAAATTCATTTATATGGGTAGCACTCGCACACCACTTCTGAATCAGCAGACAGCAACTGACTGTTGAGAGGCACAGAGGACGAATGGCCTGAACAGCTTTTTGAACTGCTTCTCAGCTGTTTCCTGGCTCTTTGAGCACACACAGTCCATTTCATGGCAAAATTAAACATTAGTTCAAACTGCCACTGTAGGTAGTTTGAGACAACAGCTTTACTTAGCTTTGAAACAGTCACTTAGAGCTAAAGAGGGATCTTTCTGCTTCTCAGCTGCTAGCTGGTACTCGGTAATTGAGATAGTTTCTAATTGTGTTAGAACATTTCCTTTATTCTGTAACAGCATAAATGACCCCTTTCTGGTTCCAGCTCAAGCTGCTCCAGAGGAGGATCACATAACCATTCCCACTGTGATTCTGGGGTCAGTAGCAGCTGCTGGATTTTAGAATTGTCCAGCACTGGATGACAGGGTTTGTGTAGTGCTGTGCATTCCCTTCTCACTTTTGTGGCACAAATCAGGAATGGATAAAAGTCAGAGAAGGCTGATGTCCACAGAGGGATCACAGAATAGGAGTGCTGGTTTTCTCTGGACTGAAGCTGATGGCAGATGGACCAAAGAGTCTTCCCAGAGCTTCTCATCTTGGTTTTTATGCTGGAGTTGCTCAGAGGAGTAGCACTAACACAGCCTGTTACTGATGGGTCACTACTTAAGAGATAGTTACTAACAGCTGAGAAATAAAAACTTCTTAAGAGTCTACAGATTATATTTATATTTGCTTGTATCTTCATGGTTAGATTCAGCTGGTTTTCTGTGGAGAGAAGGGAAAGGTGAAAATAATGTGCCACTTGTTAAAATACCAAAAGATAAAATGAGCACAGGACAAGGGTTTCAAAATGTAATGTTTATTCTATAAAACTATTAAATCTATCATCACAGACATACCAATGAAATTCTATTTGTGTTTGAATAGTGGATGGCAGAAGCACTGACAACACCTTTTTGTGTACATCTTATGGCGTATGATCAACCCACAGTCAGCCCTCAGATGGTGCAGGATCTGTTTCGCCAGGGATAGGACATGAGGAAAAAGCCTGAAGCTGTGTCAGGTGAAGTTTAGTTTGGATATTCGAAAAAGGTTCTTCACCCTGAAGGGGGTTGGGCACTGCTACAGGGTCCCCAGGGAAGTGCTCACAGCACCTGCCTGCCAGACATGAAAGGGACATTTGGACTATACTTTCAGGCACATGGTGTGACTCTTGGGAATGGTGCTGTGCAGGGCCAGGAGTTGGACTTGGTTATCATTATGGGTCCCTTTCAATTCAGTTTGTTCTGTGATTCTGTGCTATTTTATTACACTTGCTGCTCTATTTGACAAAACACTGCTCTTAGTCTTCCTCTGATAGCAGGCCATGGGAATACAGCCTATCTGGTTTTTTTGGGAAGTTTTTATGACACATCCCCTAACTAGCACTTATTGTTTTCCTTACAGCTCAGAATGTGAACCCTTACTGAGTTAGAAAGTTAATTCTCTGCTGTCCCTTGGAGAGAAGTTTGATTGTCAGATTAGATGAAGTGAACATTGAACAAAATGAATGGGTTTGCAGTAAGAAAAATGAGACCAGAGAATACTGGATTGGTGCCAATGTCTCAGAAGTAAAGGTGCTAGATAAAAAGTTGGGTTTGTGCTTCAATGTTTTTATATCAGGAAACTATTGATGTCAGGTTTCTGATCTTAAACAGCAAGGAAAGGACTTTGATTTTGGTGATGCTCAGCATATTCATCTCGGATCTCTCATTGAGAATTCTGGTTCTTATCACCAGAGTTGTAATATTTGATATGTTTACCTATATATTTTTTATTTTTTGTGGTAGGTTGACCCTGTCTGAAAGCCCAGGGGCTAAAGCCCCACTAAAGCTGCTATCACTTCCTTCCTCAGCTGGACGGGAGAGAACATATAAATAAAAGCTTGTGGGTTGAGTTAAGGGCAAGGAGAGTTCACTCACCAGCTGCCATCATGGGCAAAACAGACTCTAGTTGGGGAAATTATTATAATTTATTACCAATCAAATCAGACAAGAATAATGGAAAACAAAACCAAATCTTAAAAGCACATTCTTCCTCTCTCAAGTCCGCCCTCCTTCTGGGGTTTAACTGCATTTCCTCCTCCCTGACAGTGGCACAGGAATATGGGGAACGGACGATGCAGTCAGTTCATCCATCACAAGTTCTCTGCTTCTCCTTTCTCTTCTGGGGGAGAACTCCTCACATTCTGCCTCTGCTCCACAGTGGAGTCCCCACCACGGGAGACAGTGATCCATGAACTTCTCCAAGGCGAGTCCTTCTCACAGATTGCAGTTCTTCATAAACTGTTCCATTGTGGGGTCCCTCCACAAGGTGCACTCCTTCAGGAGCAGGCTGTCCCTGTGTGAGTCCCCCATGGGGTCACAAGCTGCCTCACCATGGACTGCACCAGGAGCTGCAGGGGAATCCCAGCTCCAGTGCCTGGAGGACCTTCTGTCCCCTCTTAACTGACTTTGTGTCTGCAAAGTTGTTGCTCTCATGTATTCTTACTCCTTTCTCCACCTGCAAAGGCTGTGGATACTGAAGCACAACAGCTTCTTCCCTTTCTTAAATGTCACCCCAGGGGCACTATCCACATTGCTGATGGTCTTGGCCTAGGCAAGCAGCAGGTCCTCTTTCAAAATGTCCTGGAACCACCACTGCCCAGAAGTACTGGCTAGGTAAAACTAGACTAGACTTTAAGTACTGCCGGGGAAAAACTTAAGTACTGTCTAGTTATATATAAAATTTTAAAATAACACCATGAAATTTTTGCAGTTATATAAATGATACATTTGCAATTAATTGTTTCTTTTTCTTTTAATTTTGATCTTTAACAGAAGGAAACCTTACTGAAATCTCAAAATTTCTCAGGAAAGAGACTTAATTTTCAGTTGGCTCTACTCTGTGGTTATTAAATTAAGGTTTTAATATATTTACATATTAATGAGTTGAATACTAGTTTTAATTTTCCTTGTAATTTTTTGTTAGTACCACACAAAATACTCTCTCTAGTTCTTAGTTAAGACAAAAAGGAACACTAGTGAAAGCAAAGGTTGAATAAATTGAAAGTGGTACACATTTTTGATTAGCATTTAAAAATAAGGAACCCAAAATCACTAGAAATATCGCACTTATTCTGTATATAGCATACTGAAATTGTCTAAGGTAAGTCACTAAATGATACATATGAGTCTGGAATACATTTTTGGGGAATCAAACTAGTAATATCTTTTTCAGTACATAAAAATAAAAAATGCAGTAGAAACAGACCAATTTAATGAAATAGACCTATTGCTTAATTCATTTTCTCATGAATCAAAATAAAATATATTCTTCAAGGCTCTCCTAAGAAAACAGAAGCTGAACAAAATCATATTAAAAAAATAATATTTTGCTTCAACGTACTTACTGGTTTGGTGGCTGTTTATTGTACACTTCTATTAGTGTTCCAATTTATTTCAATGGCCTATAAAAATAAATAATAGACAGGTAACACTTTCCCCTCCCAGACTCCTTCCTGTATTCCCAGCAGCACCCCATCAGTCTCCTTGCAGAAAAGCTCTCATTCATCAACATCTTTGGGAACACAGAACCACAGAGGCTAGAGTTTTTTATCTGGCAGCTACACAGAAGGTGCGGCTGAAGCAGTATTTTAGAAACTCCCTAGCACTTGGTATATAGCATTTTACAGGAATTTGAAAAAATTCCCAGCATAACACAGCTTATATAAATACTTTGAAAACTTTCAGAAACAATTTCTATTTGAGAAAGTAACAGTTCTCTGTATGTGTTCTTTAATAGTACTATTCTAAAACTTCTGCCAGATCATAAGATTATTTTTTAAAGAAGCTGAAGAAAATATTTACAGACTATTTGAAACCAGTGATTGAATCCAAAGAACTTGGGGAGGCTTGAAACAATTATGCCATTCAATAAAAAAAAGGATAAACTTTTAGTACTACAAGTGTATGTATAAATAAATAGTGAGGCAATTTAAAGGAATTGTCTTTGAAAACTTCCTACAAGAGCAACAAGATATATTTTGGGGAAGAGAGTGCATGATCCTGATCTTCCTTAGCTAAGAGGATCATCTAAGAGGAAGACTTGTTTGTGCTGCAATAAATAAAGGGCAATCCTTTAAAATACCAACCAGGATATGCTGCACTCCAGTATTCACTTTTACTATGGGATCTAAAGGATGCTGTTTGTCTAAGGGCAAACTGAATCATGTTCTGAACCTGCCTGGGCAAAATGGAGAGCTGCCACACTCAGTCCACCAGCTCTCAGAAGTTATAGGTATTCCATGAAATACATTTTTTCCTTCTGACAAATATGTGTATGTGTTTCAGCCTGCAGCATTTCAAACACTGCTGTGTGTCTATGTAGTTTCTTGTATTTTAGGAACAACAACAACAACAATAACAACAATAATAATAATAATAGCAACAACAATAATAAAAAGATATTCTGCTTATTCAAGAAAAGGATTTTTCCTAACACAGTAAGTTAGGAATTCAAGGATGTGGCAATGCAGTGATAAATTTTTCACAACTGATAACTTAATGTGTCACAACATTAATCACATATTTCATTATCGGAAAGAACAAATATATTCTGTTATGTATTCTGGATAAAAGAAAAAAAAAAGATAATTAAGACAACTTCTCATGTAATACTTACCTGCTAATTTTCTCATTTTCATCTGTGAAAGGCCATTGCAGTTAATAAAAATGTGCCATGTAGTACAATGTAGCTATGGGCATCTCCATTTAATTTTTCAGTACCCTATTATATTGGAATTCATGACACCTTTAAACTAAATAAAAGCACAGACATCTCATAACTGTTTGAAGAAAAGCTGCTAAATAAAGATGAATCTTGAAAATTGTCCAGGTCTTAATATGCAAAAACAGTGCATTATCACTGATCTTGATGGCAGCTGAGAAGATCTCTAAGGAACTTTATTAATAGTAGCTACAGACTCAAACAAAGCTAGGACTTTTATTCATTCAAAGCCCTGCATAATTCTGACTAGACTTTCATTTACTCTGATTTGGTTGTTTGCTCTAATCTTCAATGTCATGCAGAATTTATTTTCTACATTTGCCCTTTTACCCTTTTTAACTGCTTTAACTTCCCCTCATTTCCTTTTTCCTTTTCTTTCAGTCTATCTTCAACTAGCTGTAAGAACCCTTCACTCTAGTAGAAATGTGAATTAAAACACTATTGCCAGTCATCATATAATTTATTGTGTCTGCTTTTTTCTTCTGCCTCCCTGTGTTTCAATTACGTATTTTAGCTCAGAGACGTTTTAGAAAGAAATCCCTTGTATTTCCCCAAGAACAAGACCTAACTTATGGAGGCTCTGTGCTATGCTGATCCTCAGTTTCAATACTAAAGAGCAGGAGTCACTCATTATCCACAATAACACTTGTTTTTAGCTTGAATAAAATACACTGCAGTCTGTGTTTCATACCTGCTTATTTATATGCCTATAGGTATTAAATTAGCCTTGAAGATGAGACTGTCACATAGGTAGTAGAAAGCTGCTAAGTTAGTTGTTGCAAATTACGTATCCCAAAAACTAATATTTATGGTCTTACAAATATACAGAGCAAGAATTTTTTATTCCATTCTAAGACCTGTCTGTATATATCTGCATATATAATTGATACCTATATTTGAAAGTATAGTTTCAGTACCAACTAGATAACAAATTACATTTTCAAGACATTTCAATGGGAAAAGTTCATCTAATATCTATCTGCTAGGCATTATTCTGGACATATGTTTTGTGACAGAGAACATGGGCATATAATTAAGTAGGTTAGATACAAAGTAAAGCTGTTAAAAGTCCAGCATCCAGCAATTTTCTAAGAGTGTGGACATAATTCCACTGAAATTAATGCAAATTTCATTACAGGATTTCAGCTGATGTGATGCTGTGAAAAATGAAATATTTCTGGGTTATATACATTTCATTAGGAAATTTATATCATGTTGTTCTTTTATGAAGATGACCTTGTACATGTAGTGATGCGGAACTAAAACATCTGCTATTATTAGTCAAGACAATAAAATCAACAGGAGATCATGTCTTATTTTCATTTCTTTGTCATAAAGCATGGGGGATAGAAGAAATTCCCATCTAATGTGGGTATTTTAATGGTAAGCATCTCTAATGGTTGAGCATGTCATTTGTGTACAGATTTAGGATTAGTAATTTTATATGTCACAAGAACTGTGCTTCAGCAAGTATGAGCCATAGTCTGGGAGCACCTGTAAGAAGAGCAGAATACAGAGAGGTCACAGTGGGAAACATGGGTTTCTTTATTTGGAGATGCTTTCCCTGGCATCTAATACCAATGATAGACTGCATATGTTAATTCAATTTAGAATTATATAATTATCAGTGGAGGTAAAATAATGATGCATTAAATTTAGGCTAAACTATAACTGAAACCCTGTATTCATTATATGTGTATGAAAACTAAATGAGTACAATTTATTACTAAAATAAATCCCAAAGAAATTCCAGAAACAATTTTTAAACTATTTTAAAGTGTCAATTGTTGAGTCAGTCTCTGAAACTAGAGATTGTCCTTGATCTCTTTCCAAAAGCTACCAATCCTTTAACCTTCACAGAGATAAAACATAAAGAAGTAAACCTTCCTCCTTTTCAAAATAAAACTATATTAAATGTATTTAATGTTGGTTTTTTTTTTGTTTTTTGTTTTTTGGTTTTTTTTTGTTTGTTTTTTTTGGTTTTTTTTGTTTTTTTTTTTCTGTGAGGGTAACTGAGCACAGACACGTGTTGCCTAGCCTGTACAGTTTTCATCCTAGGAGATTTTCAAAAGCTGTCTAGACAATGCTCTGGGCACTCTGCTCTAAATGATCCTGTTTCAGCAGATGGGGTAGACAAGATGACCTTCAGAGGCCCCTTCCAATCTCAATCATTCTGTGATTAAATGATAAATTGCATTTCTTGTGGCAATCAGCTTCCTATTTCCTCTCAGATTTCTCAGGCAGCATATTTGTTGCTCACTGGGCAATGGCAACAAATGCACAGCTGTAAATGGCGAGAAGAAAGGATCTGGGATCCCACCAACTGCTGGCAGCATCCACACCAGAGTCAGTACTTACACTTTAGGAAATCTTTTCTGCCACTTGAGATGAGAATTGCTATATTATTTGAAAGAACAGTTATTTTACCATAACATATGTTAAGATCTTAAAATATTAATCAATGTTATCTTCTGTTATTTATATATGAAACTGCAGTCAAAATTATTAAATGGAATGTGGGAGATTTAATGAAGACACTTTCTGTACATGGTTTCATGCAAACACTCAGCCTGACACTTTTCATGTATAAGCTCCTGCTGTATTTGACATTTATTAGGTCAAATCTTCACTTTGATATCCAAGAGAAGTAGTCATTATAAAGAATTCCAGTTTTAAATCTACCAGTTTCCATTTGCATATGCCAGTTTCCATTTAGATAGTTCTTTGACTAAATCAGACCTTCTTTACTACCATGATGAAAAGCACCCCTCTAAGTAGCTCATCTCTGCCAGATTTCAGCTTCCTAGATACAGCTAATTCTGTGCTAGATAGTTTCAAAAAATGACAGTGAAATATATGATATTGAAGAGTTTTGTTCAGTAATTGTAATTTCATTGAGTCTGAAATGTTTCAACTCCCCTTTATCATGTCTACAAATTTTTCCCTGAACAGATACCAGATCTTGATATTTGGAAAGGTTTAGAGAGGATTACTGGAGGAAATGTCAGGCAGCCTTCATTTTGTAAGAAATATTTTCACTGAAAATATCTGAATACAAAATAAATGCAATGGCCATGTGGTCTCCTTTTCCAAAATGAGAACTTGGTAATACAGCCACCTTTCCCTCAGATGGAAGGACAATACAGACTCTTCAGAAGCATTTCAACACATTCATAAGTACAAATAAAAAGTTCTAAGTGGCTCACTAGTGATCTACTTGCTTTCCTAATATACACAGCTTCTCGGAGGTCGCTGCATTCTTAAGTGAATGCAGTCTTGCTTTGCTTGGAAAACTGACAGGAGGTAGAAGGGTCCTTATGGCTGTACCTGAACTAGTGGTGTAGGATGGATCTTTGGTCTGTACTGGACCTGATTTTCTCCAGATGTGCATTATCCTCTTCTCTCTTCTTGAGAGAGAAGGAAGCAAAGACAATGGTATGAGAAGATATTGCACTGTCCTCTAGACTCATCTGAAGGAGCATGGCACTGGGATCTTGGAGTAGTGAGGCATCGAGATCGAACCCTGGGAAATCTGTTTGACCTTGACTGAGACCTTGAAAGGTCTCTGCTGTAAGCAAAGAAAACTTTCTGTGTTTAGTAGTGTTATCCTGATGTTTATTTCATCTTCTAAACAACACACTAATTCAGGTTCTGTTTACTGGTTTGGTCTGGTGTTGTGCTATGAACCCTCTGGTAGGTCTAAAAGATTTGAAAAAGACAAGTCAGTGTTTGAATTTCAACATCCAGCCTTTTTTGCCCCAGAATATCATAAAATGTGAGAAACACCAACTGATGTCCAGACAACAGTGAAAAAATCCCACTCTGACTCCTTAAATCTCACTGATAAAGAAGCTTGGGAATGGTTATATGCCATTTCTGCTAGGTTGACAACAGCTCCCAAATCAGGACTCAGTGAACTATATGAAGCAAATTAACACTTTGTCACATTGTTGTTTATTTTGTCAGGTTGCTGGATTGGATAAACTTTTTTCATCATTTTATCATTTTCCCATTTCAGACTGTGTTAGTTTTTGTGGAAATATTTGTCATTGTCATGAGTCAAGCTTAGTCATACCCACATGGGCAGACTAAAACTGGCTTATATATTAACAGAGCATTCATTTAAAGGTTTGGGAACTAATGAAGATTTTTACAATATTTGTGGCTGTTCCTATGTGTGCCTGTACATAAATGCATACATGTAATCCACAAAGCTGAGTTATACAGCTTCTTATCCAGGTAGGCTTGAAAGGAAGGTAAATCTATGAGGTTTCCTAAGAAACACTCTGGTAATAATATTTTTTAAGTATTTGGACAGCAGTCTAGAGCCCCTCGTGATTCTTTGCCTGTCCTGTGCAGGATTGTGCTGGATGATCCTAATGGGTCCCTTCCAACTCAGCAAATTCAATGATTCTATGATCTGTCTTATGACCATATCTCATATTTTTGATGTCATAGGTGTTTTAATAAATTATTTTTGGAGATATTTTAAGGTTGTTTTAAAATATACAAGATATGTAAGAAAAACATAGCAATATTTATATATACCTCATTTCCCATATTGTCTTCTTTGTAGTATTTTTAAAATACATTTAGAATAGCAAATTTCTTGGTCACTGTTCTTCATGCTGCTCCTTCCTTTCCACAACTCTAGAGCGACACACTAAGTAGAATTAAAAAAAAATCTGTTGTATGGGAAAATCTATGATATAGGAAGGAAGAAGACCTTTTGCACCATTTTTGTGTGACTTAAACACATTTTAATGAGCTGAGGATAGCTATAAATTTCAATTTAAAGTGAACAATGTGTTAAAGAAAAGTAGTCTATTATTATCTTAAGATATCCTTTAAAAGTCGGTGAAAACTCCTTGAGTATAAATTAATAAATATGCAGGCAAATAGAGGCATGTAAAATTAACCATAAGGAGTTACAAATTATAATAATTTTGTTTTTGATAGCCAGAAGATAAACCACCTGTAAATCCAATAAAGAGAAGTGATTATTTGTTGATCAAATAGATTTTCATGGAGATACTGGTAAAATTTCTGTAAACTGGTATGGAAAATAAAATGTTCTTTCTTTTTCTATTTTTTTTCCAGATATTACATCTGGAATAACTACCTACTTTTTTTTTGTTTTTTTTTTAATCTTGAGATTAAACTCAGCTCCATTCACAATTGAACAAAATCTAAGACAAGTTAAACTGGGAATTCTTATATAAAATATTTTTGCACATTAAAAATAATAGAGCTAGTATCTGCTTCATATCCAGACTTATTTAAAATCTGGTTTTGAGCTCTGACTATGAATTTCCACTCCCTCTTCTTAGTTGCCTAATAGTTTGAGTTCTAAAATATTATATCTGCAGATCTGATCTAAATTTCTTGAAATTAAAAATTTGTAAAGGAATTAGGCTCATGTCACCTACCCTACATTTAGTCAAAGTACATATTGAATAATAGCATTACTGTCTAGACCATCTTTATTGCTCAAAACCATCAGACTGGAAGGCAGAGTCAAGAACTCCCTTAGTCCAAGAAAACCCTTTGAGTAGCTCAATTATAGATGGGATGAATGAATCACTTCCTCACAGTGCTCACTTCTAGATACTGACTATAAGAAGCTGAAACAATGAGCATAAACTAACTCTACTACTATTACATTAGGTGAGAGGAATTATACTTGTTTAGAAAATTCTGGTTGTGGTTTGAGACACTGCCTCAGCAAGAAGTCAAAGTATAATTGTCCTTCTCTGAAAAAAAAAATTCTGACAGTAGTATAGATGTTGTTTTCCACTTTATTTCAGTGTGTTTGTTAGCTTATTCACTCAATGATATAAAAGCTTAAAGTACTCGTCTTTAAATCTTCATCCTATCAACTTTTCTTTAATTTGTATATTGTATCATCATGTTGTACTTTAACATGTTTTTTTTGATTCTTTTTCTGACAGTTTATATTTTCTTGACTGTTTCTTAAGTTTTATATCTTTCCCAGCCAATTATATCCCACCTTTGATGGTTTCCCTGGTTCTCAGAAGGGTTTTCTGAATTGATTCTCAACCTTATTCCTCTTTATTGGCATCATCACATTTAGTTCAGCCTGATTTTTTTCTCACTGCACCAGCTGTTAGAATGTAATTTAGACCATCAAACAAGATTATAGGTTGAGTTTTGAGACTTGCTAAGCCTTGTCTCATGTCTTCTCTCTTCAAAGACAATGATAAACTCTCCCGAATTTTAGAGGAACAGGAATAGTGGTAAGCTAAAAGCTTTCATTCTGTGAAAAGCAATTACGATTTTGTTGTTTTCCTCCCTTTCTCTTCCAAGATACTTTAGAAAAGGTGTCATCCAAAACATTCATATCCTCTGCTATTTTAAGACTTAGATAACATTTTATTATTCATTCTTAGTTTTTTATTTTGTGGTAGCCAAAAAGTTGAAGCGTTTTTTTGCCATAGAGTAAGTGTACTAAACCTGGGTAAGGTGGTTATTTGAACTGGTTTGAAGGCTGCTTTACCTCACTGTAGAGCAAAACTAGACCAGCAATTCATTTTTATTTTTGTCAATTAATTTTGTTAGGTTTTGTTTCTTCCTTCTATGGGAAAAAATTATTTTATTGTGAAATTTAGGATACAGCTGCTGTAGGTTAGTATAGGTTCATTACAAGATAATCTATTTTCACAACGTAGAGTTTGAATTACAGAGACTGGAATATAGTTCATACAAATCATATATTTCCAGATTTTATAGTCTGTTCTATGATTTTTATATGTAGTGATTTAATAAAAATTATTAGCAGTAGTGATAGACTTGATCAGTAAAATACGTAAAAGAAAGAGTTGCAAGTATTTCCAGCAGAGTTATGCAATGACTATTTTGAAATAAACATGTGGTGGAATGAACCACAATTATATTGATAGGCAAATATTTATAAACAATATTTATAAAAAGGGAACTTAAAATGTCTTAAAAATGTTGGACTAGGTCATTTTATGTTACAGGTTTAAATTAACGTCATATGAATTCAACTAATTTATACTAGTTTAGAGGCTTGTTTGTGGATTACAATAAGTTTAACAGTCTTACTTTGTCACTGTGGACATTAACAGTTGTAGTGGGAAACAATTTGGAAAGCTTTAGAATTCAAATTTGTGTATTGTTAATAAAATGGTCCTGACTCCAAGAGAAAAATTTCCAGTACTGTTGAAAAATATTGCTTTGTTTTTTTTTTTTTTGAAACATCCACTTATTTTGCTTAGAAAAGGCTTATACTTAAACACATCATAATTTCACAGGAGTTGGTTGATATCACTGTTTAATATGGTTATAACTTTACTACAGCTTCCCCATAGATACTGTAGCTTCCTGACTGTTGGCAATGTAACTGAAAAAGGATTAATAGTGAATTAATGATTTAACTGAAGTGTATAAATGAAATGTATTTTCATAATGCATTATAAGTTTCTTCTATAACTTTTTTATTTCAGAAAACTTCTTAGAATATGCTTTGCTTTTCTTGTTACAGAGTGAGCAAAACTCGGTGAAATAAGAGCATTTTAGGATTTATTAATTCTGGATTGCATAATATTTACTGAGAAGTCAAAGCACCTGTGGTGCAAACACTGGAGAAAGGGATAAGTTCCATAAAATTTTGGAAAATCAGCAGTTTACTTATGGGGGTGTTTTTGACTCCTTTTGCCACAAATTTCCAGGTGAGTTTATCCAGGCATTTATTGTCTATCAAAAAGAAAAAAGAAAAATTATATTCTTGCTTCAACTTTAAGATACCATATATTGATGGAATAATTAAAAATATAGGACATCAATCAATAATAAAAACCGTTGAATGAGTTTCCTGAATGGAAGCCAATGTTTCTGCTGTAAAGAGCATTGAACACAAAATGAAAGAGTGCATGCTAGTAAACAAAGGCTTGGGAAGCCCAGACATTCAGTTTGGTATCAGGTCCCAGCAGAAGTAGCAGGGGGCCCTTGACCAGA
>PYHW01009979.1:878786-895939 GCA_013186435.1 Turdus rufiventris
AAGAAAGAAAGAAAGAAAGAAAGAAAGAAAGAAAGAAAGAAAGAAAGAAAGAAAGAAAGAAAGAAAGAAGGAAAGAAAGAAAGAAAGAGAAAGAAAGAAAAGAAATTACTGTAGGGATCAAGACATATTTTCAAATATTTTGAAAAAATTAAAATACTTATAGGAATGGCTAACTATCTTAATGTCCTTGTTGTTTTCCACTTTTTAGGAAACACCCCAGATTTATTTACAGACAGTCACACAACCGTATTGCAAACAAATGGTAGAAGGTACATGGCCCATGAGACAGCATGGTTAGATGGAATTCTGGGGTTCCTGTCTATTCTAGATGTGCATGTATACCTGAGGGTATTCTGAAACATAAGCCATACAATCCCCCTTTTCCTTCTTCCTATTGCGTCATTCAGTATAGATTATCCAGAGCCAGTTTTTAGGATGCACTACTTGCTAAGCAAAGTCGACAGTTGGTAAATTTAATTTCAAACTAAGCCTGTAGGCCACTTCTACTCTGTAATGTAGATGTGTAATTTAAATTTTATAATGCTCTATGCAGTGCCCAGGTCAGATTCGATAACACTAATTGCAGAGTGGGAATAGTACTCTGCTTGGGGAGTAGTGCCTCAGAGCACTTCTCATATGCCATGTTGCCTTGCATGAAGGTACTTTTTTTTTCTTTTAAAGTATTGCTTTTCCATTCAGTTCTCAGAAATAAGGTGTGAATACAGCATATGGGAGAAATTTTCAATGAATCAAAATGGGATACAGGACTGAAATATGACACTTTGTTTAATAAAATTTAGCATTTCTAAAAATTCCACTTTGTTGTCCTTGCATGAACTGAGTCTTACAAGTATGTTTCTTAACAGGAGGTATTATTTTCAATAAGTTGACTTCTGTCCTCTGGTTTCATTACCTTAGAAGTGCATCCACATACTGCTGTGTAGTGCAAATGAAGTTAATTTGTCCCCCTCCAAAAAAAAAATAAAGGACTGTAGCAATATCCTGCAGTATTCAGAAGGCCAAATTACATAATCTTTTCTCAAAGTCATTTGTTCTGTTATTATAATAACATTCATAGGATTTATCATCAAGAAAAGTAATATTTAAAGTCAATAGGAAAATATATAAAAATCTGAATTGAAAGTAAAACTATTAAGATTCAATGCATGGTTGGTGCTCTTTTTGGAACACATGAAATTAAATTTCCAAGAAAAATAACAAGATTTATAAGATTAATGGATTTCTTGTACTTATAGCTCAAAATCTGGAAGTAAATTAACATTTGAATATTCTCAGGCATGAAACAAGAAGTTCATGACCCATTTTCTTGTGGAACAGAAACACTTGGAGCTGTGCAATCATCTCAAGTAAAATGTCTTGAATGCCCAGAATATACATTTTGTGTGTGCACATGTGTGTGCACATGAATACATATATTAACCTTTTCTTTTGGAGCAGAATAATTTTCTGCAGCTATTGTGCTATATTAAACATAAAAACCTTTATTTATGAACCAGGTTTGTAGCATGAGGAGCTTTGCTGTAGTTCAACTTCATGGGATTGTACCCTCTGGTAAAACCAGTGTTCTCCTTCAGGTTCTTTCCTCACACAACTGTCACTGCAACAGCTGTCAAAATGAGGATACTGATGCTGATGACACTCTAAGTATGGAGTGAGGCTTTCACTCTTGGCATGCCCATTCATTCACACAGATGGGAGAAGCTTAAAAGAGGTGACTTTTCTCAGTCCACATGGCTGACTTTAATCAAACAGTTTAACCTAGCTCTTCCTCTTCCCAACATTATGGAAGATAAGGGGGAAAGAAACACAAAGACAAGTCTTCCTTTACATTCTTCCTGGTTTTAATATGAAAAGTCGTGGTTTTGTGTTTTTCTGAATTTTATACCTCAATGTGTCTTCTCTGCAATGTAGGAAATTTCAGATTTGTTTGGAGTCCTAGAAAGAGATCTCAAAGCAGCGGAGGATGAGGAATATTAGACCAGTTTTCCCAAAGATAATCAAGCCTGATAATTAATGGTTAAATCTTGTAAGCTTTTATCATATAAAATAATTCTATGCAGACTTTCTTCATGATACGTGACATTCACCTGTCACTGTGCTGGAGGTTATCCCAAATCCTGTGTGACACCGAGGCTTTAATTTGAATATTTTTGGGTGAAGATTTACTGGAAAGATAAAATAAGAGTAGAGAGAGCACTCTCCTCTGTCTCAATACAGACTGATATCCTACACACATCATCTCATGTGGCATGGATTAAAGTATGGTGCTCACTCCATTGGGGTTTTCATCTACCTCTGAATTTAAAGAATGAAAATAGTGCCTTACAGTGTTTGACACATCGTTAATTGCATTTACAGAAAGTATATAAAATTAGCCTTTTTATATTTTTTGTCCACTGTAAAAAACCACCTCAATTTGTTTTATGGTTCGTGATATTATTCATATCCTTAACATCATATTCTCATAATCAGATGAAAATGATGGTTTGTTATGAAAAGATGATAAATCATCTAACAAAATTTTTCTTGTTAATTCCTAGAAAGAGAAGAATATTTAAATATCACTTCAATTTTTAGATTATTGACTTTCATTTATCATTACATTGATAATGGTTTCTATAATTTTTTTTTTTCTTCATGCTAATTAGATTAACTGAAGCAAGACAAATACATATTGGTCTGGTTTATATAAAATTAATATTTCACACATGAAGGTTCTTTTTCTAAGTGTATGTTACCATCTTCCAGACCATCTGGCAGATTTATCAGCCTAATAGGCTTGATCAGAATTTTAAATATGACCAGATTTAAAATCTTATTAGGCTCACCCTTTTCTCTAGTAAGCTGTTGCACATTACATAATTAATAGAACAGATCCTGAAAAATGAATAATTCTTTTTTGTATTTTATCATAACAACATACAGATACAGTATCTTTCAGCGTAGTTATGCTCTGCAATCATCAGGGTCAGAGAAGAAGGAAGAGGATGAGGTGCTCCAAGTGCTGCAGCAGGTTGTCCTGCAGGCCCTGGAGCCAACCACAGGGAAACAGGTAATTTCCTGCATCTTGTAGAACAGATCATGCCAGAGCACGTGGATATTACCTTAAGAAATGATAGCCTGTGGATGACACACACCAGAGCTGATACTACTACTGCAGTCCATGGAGATTACCCACACTGACACAGAGGAAAAGTGTGTCAAGAAAGGAGTGACAGAGAAGGAACTTTTACAGACTGTCTGCAAACCCCATTCCACATCCCTTTGTACCACTCAGGATCTAGGGTAGTAGAGGAACTGGGAATGAAGGAATTCACTTACCTTTGTTTCTCCATGAAGGCAACCGGTAAAGGATCTCACTGTCTTAATCTCTGACCACAGTTTTTACCATCTTATTTCCATCCTTTAGTTCAGGAAGGTGAGTGAGAGAGCTGTTGGGTGGGCATCTGGTGCTGGTCAGTGGTAACCCACCACATGCTAAAATGATGATCAAGCTCTCTTGAATATCAACAGGGTTTTTTCCCTCTAAAATGTGCTGAGTTTTTTGATTGGTGAGTAGTTAATATATTATGGTTGTTGATCTTACATTAGGTCTTACCTGACTTTTATATTTCCTACTTGCTACATACATCTTTTGGTAAAGTGTGATACTTTCTCTCTGGAGTTGTCTTTACATACTGCCTCATTAAGAACTAGGTGTTGAAATCAAAGTTTGCTTTTGACCATATCTTGATTTCATGCTTTAGACTTGCCATGGTTTGAAAGACAGATGTCTTCTAAGGAAGGAAGGGATCTCCCTTGAAATGGTAGATGCAAACTCCTTCCCTCTGAATTATTACAATGTTGAAATTAAGGATCTTTCAGGCAAAGACATGGGAATAACAGTTCTTTACTAGTATGTGTAAATCTTAAAAAACCGAACTAAGCAAACAAACCAACAAACAAACGATAACTTAATAGGACAGTTACAATAAAATGCAGTAGTACAAAAAACCAATGACACAGAGTCAGAATACAATCTTACACGCTGTCAGTCAGGGTGTTGGTAGCAGTCTGATTCAATGGTGGCTGTAGTCATCTTGGAGTGACAGAAGTGGTTCTGTTGAAGCAGTGGTCCTGTAGAAGGGTGCAGTTTTCCTCTGAAGGTCCAGTGATGATGTAGAAGGCTCTGGTTTTCCTCTGGAATCCAGCAGTAAAAGGCTGCTCTGATGTTCCAAATCTCAGATTTTATCTAGGTAGGAAATGCATGGGCTCTTCCTTCTGGGAGGAACATCTCACAATGGGATGATGTAATTTTATCAGTTATGTAGTGGGACTCAATGGTCCATTAACAGAAGATATCCCCATGGAGACAAGGAACACTGCCCTATTGGTTTCAACAAATGGTGATAGAATACATATATTTGCATTACAACCCAAGACAAGACATTATCAGTAACTTTGTATATAGCATGGTTATATAATTTTACTATTAGAAAGATTATTTCACCTGAATTCTTTTGAATCACCGTTTTTCTGGTTTACATTAAAAAATAAGAATTCACAGCAAAGTACACTGGCAATCTGCTTCTGATGTGACATTTCAGTAGACCTTTGATTATTGCTTAATTTTTCTCATCTCCATTGTTTTTCTGAAAATGTGTTTTTACTATAGGCATATTCCAAAAAAGTATTCATGATTTTTTCCAAAGTTACTAGACTTTAAAAAAGACTGCTGAAATGCAGCAGCTGACTGTATGAGCAGTCCTACTTGTATATGAGAGCTAAAACAAGTCTGCTTGAGGCACTGAAATTCACTAATCACAAAAAATCATCTAACTGTACCTTTAACTCATCTTTGATTTAAGGGACAAAATGTTCAGCAGTAAATTTTGATTACTGTGATCCAATTGCTTCTAGGCTGTTTTCGTTAGTCTCATATTTAACGTCTCATTATAAGCACCATTTGCAAGCAATCCTTTAATGAAGTATTATATTGAGGACTTGCACATAAATCGTGCAAGTACTTTGCCTTCATTGAATTTGTCATGTAAAATTAGCCCTAATTTTTGGTAACCCCAATGAATCTAAATGCGTAAAAACATGGTATTGGAAAACCATAAATTCCCTCAATATGAACAAGCTTAACAATGCCTTTCTATGGTAGGAAAAGAAAGTCTATGGTATGCTATGGATCAAGAGACAATATTTGAATATTTCATTGGCTTTTAACTTCAGACAACATACTTTGGGGCATGTTCTTTAATGTCATGAGAACGCAAGGCTGCACCTATGGTAATACTGTCAAATTAATGGTTAGAAAGCTGCCATCTAAAATAAGAATATGAGAAGCCAAAAAATCATAGAATCATGAAATGGTTAGGGCTG
Source organism: Turdus rufiventris (assembly GCA_013186435.1). Classification (NCBI taxonomy): domain Eukaryota; kingdom Metazoa; phylum Chordata; class Aves; order Passeriformes; family Turdidae; genus Turdus; species Turdus rufiventris. The sequence continues at coordinate 884,175 of PYHW01009979.1, forward strand.
GGAGGGACCTTAAGCATTTAAACATCTTCCAGTTCAAGCCCCCTGCCATGGGCAGGGACACCTTTCACTCAAACAGGTTGCTCTGGGCCCCATCCAATGTGTGCTTGAACATTTCTAGGGATGGAGATATATCTGGGAAAGACGGTGCTGTTTGCATTCAAAAAAAAGGGAACTTTTTTCATTCCTGAAGCAGAACAGATTAATCTGGGTGCTCTTTTCACAATGATATATACACATGCCATAGTGTTTGGAAACGTACTTGAAACATGGTCCAGTTCCTGTCACTGCATCTTAAAATTGAGCAGAGGACAAGATGCCTTTCTGGATGTGCATCATTGAGCTGGATGGACTGCTCAGCAATCCTTTGTCTCTCTCAAAGCTGTTCCTGAGACACTCTCTACGAACACATCTTAGGACCGTTCCTGGTCTGGTATGGTCTGGTCTATGCAATGGTATGGTCTCCACTGCAGAATTTGTCTGATGTAGATGTTGACTTTATGACTGGCAAAGCCACCTTGTTCTCTGATTTCCAGTTCTCTGAAAAACCAGGTTCTCTCAGGCAATAACAAAACTAAGTCTGATCGGTGTCTTATGTCAGTGAAGACCTAATTCCAAAGTAACAAAATTCTGCTGCTTTTCCTTGAGAGGAGCTCTAGATTCTCAAGATGTTCAGACCTGATTCTCTAAGTTCTTGTTGTCCTTTGGAACCATGGTCAGTTCTGCAATGAGCTTTGCTGAAAAGAGTTTGAAGGTTTACTGAATGTCTGTATTTTTTTGATACCTGCAAACTTTACACTTTGAGTGGCTGTCAAGTGGAGGAATATTATCTCACATGATAACAGAAACTCTTACCTTCTGTTAAGTAAGGTAGAAGAGGGTAACTTTCAGGATCTGCTGCTTAAAACAAATAATTATGGTCTTCATTAGCATAATTGACTATTAGAAAATTGCTTTTTTTTCCCCTGCAACATCAAACTGCCTGGAATACCAGGTTGTTCTTGAATTTTGAAAAGCGGATAAATGTCTCTAGCTCTCAACGCTTCTGAAGTCCCCAGTTATAAAATAGTTATAAAATAGAGATGAGTCATCTCATTCACAGATACTAAAACCTCTGTTCTCCTGCAACTCACTGGGCAATTTGGCAAGAGTACTAGGCAAGGTTTTAGTGGATGCTTGTCTGTGTTTTGGCAAACATTAATTGTAACAGATGTTTATACATAACATTTTTATTTCTGAAACATGCTTCATCTTAAAACTAGTTTGATTTATTGTCCTTGCTACTCCTTTTGGAAAGTTGTTGCAGAGTATTCTGGCTCTGATGATTACAACTTCATATTTCAAACCCCAATGTATTTACTGCCCATCTAGAAATATTTTTATTAGGTCAACATTGTTGTTTACTTTAAATACCTTTTCCTTTTCTTTCATGTTTATGCCTAACCACGCCGTATATTTATGCAGAGCAATCATATCACATCTCAGTTCATTTTACTAAATTAAACAAGACTAGATCTTTTTTGTCTTATTTCATATTGCTTTGGATACTCTGGGGACCTCATCATATACATCTTAGAATTGCATTTGCTATTTGATGGATGTGACACATTGCTGTCAACAATTACCCAACAGTTCCACACTGATTTTCTCTTCCAGCTGTTGAGATTAGAATTTACTTCTGCTCTTTCTTTAATGTTTGTTCCTCTTTTAGTGCTATACAATCCCATATTACCCACTTCTGTACTATGCTGTGGTTTGCTTGTTATTGTTTTACTAATTTTTATCAGCTAGCATTTACTTTTTGTGTCTGCATGAAATGTAAAGAAAATGTGAAACAAGATCTCTACCATGACTAATCCTTGACTAACTCTTTCAGTAGTTTATCCTGGCTTGATTATTCCCTTCTCAGGTCTGTCAGTTGCCAGCTGCTTTTCAGTCAGTTTGCTATCTATGGTGCAATTCTGACTCTTATGTTCTCCCACTTGTTAATTCCCATAGGTAATCTATCAGATGTTTTGCCATATGTCTATTAGATTAATTATATTGTTATTTCCCTTCTTATTTTATGTTATAGGCTATAGATATGAGGCTAATCTGAATCCAAGATTCTTAGAACACATTTTTAATTTTCTCACATTTCTCCTTACCATGGGGTCCTGTATTACTTCACTAAATAAATGCATTCTTTACTTTAAAATAACTCAGTTTTGACCTGTAATTTATAGAGTCATTACCTTCAGATAAAGAATGGGTTCATGTAGAGTGCTAAACTCTATAGGGCTTATGAGACACATATACTTAAATTCTTTTTTTTATCATAATAAAGACTTGAATTATGTTTTATTAACTCTTAAATCTATCAATTTCTTTTCCATTTCTTATATAAGTTATGCTAACCAGTAAATCTCCAATCTTGCTCCTTCTGAATGTTTTGTCTTTCAGATAAAATACCTAAGTAGTCACTGGAATACAGATTGTGATAGTGAGAATGAGTCCAGGCTGATGCTTTTTGGAAAGAAGAGGCCTCTGTTCCTAAACATAATGAATTTTCAATTATTTATACTAGATAGAAGAGTCTAGGCATGGGAGATTAAGGAGTCTTTCTCCCTTGGTTTCCCAATGTGTTTTTGGGCTATTGGGTTTCCTGGGAAGTGAGAGCTAGAGTTCGAACAGTAGAGTAAGGAAATTCATTTAGAGTACTTGTAAGCAGTTGATTAAAAAAAAAAAAAAAAAAAAAAAAAGTGTAAAATTTCTTTTCATCCTCTTCTGGCTGCTTTGTGAATATGGCCTTATATTTTTCTCTAAATTTCTTAGAAAACCTGAAAAGACACATAGTGTTTTGTGTCTGAAAGAGTTGACTGTTTCACTTTACTTATATTTGTTTAATTGTGGGGGGAAATGGCAGTGAAATGAAGTTTTATTTATTTTGGGAAATGATTTATAAATTAAAGCAGTTTATTTCCCACAATTGAGAGTAAAGGGGGATGTTTTGTTTTGGCTTGTTTGCCCGCTGAAATGAAAAATCCATTTATATGTTGTTACAAACAACTGATTTCTGTTTCATAGTCCAGCTTCTTGATTTTCATAGAAATACCTAATACGCTGAATTGGATTAAATACTTCTCACACTAAATACGTAGGAAAATATATAAAGAGTGGTTCAGATGCAGTCACATCTGTCAGGAGCTCTATGCACCTATGGATTCATATGTGTTACACTGTTGCAAGAGTTATACTTTAGTCATTATCTTTTAAAGTCTAAAGATCACCAATAAGGGCATTTTAAGGAAAAAATCTGGTTGTATTATTGAATAAAATTTAATGGACTGAGCTTTCTATATGACCTTGTATTCCTGAATTAACAAGGAAGGAGATGCTTCCAAAAATAGCTATGGAACAGTCTGCTCTTATATGTATGTAACAGGCATATATATGTAAGTAAAATTTGTTGATTTATTAACTATAATACCTGTTATGCAAAAGAATCTTTGATTCATGCTAATTTACATACTGACAATGCTCCCAAAACTGCATAGTTTTATTTCAATATCTAGTTACTACAGTTTGGGGGAAAGATAAAATACAAAAAATTAAGATAGTAATATGAGAGTATCAGGAAATCATTATATTGCAATATAATAATTTATTTCAAAAGCTGTTTTACCTTTCTACAATTATGGAAAATGAAACAAACAACTAGATGTTGCCTTGTAATGAAAACGCTTACCAGCTTGTCATAAGCAATTTGTATTTGCCCCTCAGAGAATAATGACTCATTATATTCTTGTATTGGCTTTTCATCTAAAGTGATGGGTTCTACTTTACAATAAAGTGAATGAACAATCCGTAAGTATAAGATTTTTTTTTTTCTTGAAAACCGAATAAATCAACATTTTTTCAGCATGTAAAAAAATTATTTTCAGAATCTCTACTTAGGAAAACAACTAGAAAATTATGATTGCACAAATGTGACAAAAATTGAATCTGTTTTTGCAGATTTATCACAGAGTAGTAATCTTTAGTTACCAGTCATTAAAACCCCTGAGCACTTGAAGATCATCAAAATATGGCTTATAGCCTTGGACTACATACGAATAACTGGCCTTATTTGTATTACTTTATTGAAAGCCATGGATTAACATTGTTTTTTACAGTTTCCTTGCATTGCCTTTGAAGAAAAAATTAGACTTCCACAAATTAGCATTCTGCATTGTAAAATGGCATTTTAATTGTCTTAAATGATATGCAGCATAATTTCAGACTTTTATTTTCTTATGCCAGTACATTCTTGATTATTTATTTCAAAGCTTTTACTGCAGAGTAAATAGCATTTGGTATATATTTTTTCAGTATTTAAAACACCACAAGGGAGACAGTGTCAAACAGGCAAAATTTTATATGACAGTTTTTCTGCATCTCCAAAAAAGGCTTATGATTTATATATTAGTTTGGTAAAGGAGGAGCAAAGTGTTATAGCTCTCTAGGGATACTAATTCTCTCTAGGAGCTGCAACAGCTGGAAGCCCACCTAGGAGATAAATGCAAAATGTTGCCAGCTACATAAAACCCAGTGTCAGTTTTAGCCTAAGAAATCAAAGTGAACTATTCTATATTAAAAAAAAAGAAAAGCAATATTCCTTGACAATGTAAGTGCCTAGAACTTATTGACTGAAATCAATGAGTGCTGTAATGGTTCTGTTGCACAAAGATACAGATTTTTTTTTTCACTGCCATCCAACTGCCAGCATTATTAAGCTGTGTAATTATATTAATTACACAAAGCTGTTGTAAAATGATGTGGTTCTATTGCTTCCTAGCTTTGCAAGCACCCTCTAACTATATGAAATACAAAGATGGGTGGAAAAAAATCCCATACCTTTTGTAATTTCAGGATATTTTCAAAAGAGACACTTAAGAGGTTACTGTGTACATTTCCATGAGGAAATGGCTTTTCTTTCTCAGAATCCCAGTAGGTCTTTGGGGAAAGAGATTCTGATTAAATATAGCTGCCTTGTCCACGGGCAAATAGAGGAGCTTTACTTGTGATAGAAAATTTAGTTCCTGTATGTAGTGTCTGAAAAATGGAAAAAATATTTACATATTTCCTAAGGTTCCTGGATAACCTTTTGCCACAGAAAATCTCACATGACCCTCAAAGTTTCAATGAGTAGACAACCAGGAGACAGTATGTTTATGAAGAAAGGATATTTCAAAATATACTTTAGTAGTTTCTCTTAACTCTGTGCAGAAAAATGTCAGAAATTTCCCTACAATTGTACATGGAATAGAGCATGCAAAGAATGCCTCAAAATTGGTTCTAAAATTTTATTCACTATAAAACTGAATTGTACAATTTATTTTGAATAGGAAAATAGGAATCAGTTTTACACTGTTTTAAGCTAGATTTCAGCTTCTAAGCATTTTCAGGTTACTAGAATTTTCATTGATTCAAGAGCATTAAGTTGCTTTTACTATATAAATGCTAGAAGTTTCTGGTTTCAGCACACTTGCACTTTATTTGTCAAGCTCTTCCCCAGAGGAATTCAATGTCTTTTACTGATATTTTCCTGTAATTCCCCTATTTTATCAATATCAGAAGTTTGAATTCTAATCCTCTAGTGATTTGTAGTTAGCATATATGTTTCTCATTCATTAAAACCTTTAAGAATGCTAATACTCTGAGACAACATGTTTTGTTACACTTTGAGCAAAGTAAATTACTATATAAATTATCAGACAGAAAAGAAACATATTTTTTCTTGCATTTTTTAGCTTTCCATTTCAAAGATTGAGTCAAATATAAGTAATGAATTAATGTCAAGTTTACAGTTCCTCTTTTTTTGTTGTTGTTGTTTTTTTTTTTTTTTTCCAAATGTAAAAGTACCTTTCTTTTAAAGAAGTTTTCTACTTTGGTGCTTACTATATAGATTTCATCCTTCATAACGCTCAGCATTTCTCAAAAATTCCTTTGAGGATCTCATATGATAGCTGAGATCCTCTGTAAATCTGCTATTAAATATCAGAAAAGGTTTATATACACACTTGAAATTCACTATTTCAGCAAAAGGTTTCAGAAATCAGTTTATGTGAACTAGTCTGGAATTAACCTCAGACAACTGAATGCTTGTTACCATGGATTGTTATTACTAGTTTTTACAGTTATATTATAGTCAGTACTAGCTCAGCTAAATTGACTGTAAAAATAGATTAAAGATGGATAACAGGATGGACACTATATTCTTTCCTTTTCTCATCCTAGCAGCTTTTTCATAATCTGCCACAACTTCTATGATTTTTCTTCATTTAACATTCAGCACTCATTGACTTGTCTCTTCTTCCTTCCCCTTCCTCTTCTCTCTCTTCTTCCTCTTAAATTAATAAGATAGGGAGTAGCAGAGATCCACATTTTGACAACTGGTTTCACATATAAGACAAAGACAGAAACATCTTGAGTATTAGCTTGATTCTTTTTCAATAACAATTCGGGGAGGAAGGCAGGGAATTGTGTCTTTGCAAATCTGAAGAGGTGGAGCCACCAGAATTCTACCCCATACACAAAGACATTTATAAAGGAGGTTTGATTCAAAAGCCATGGACATCGACAAAAAAACCTTCTGGGAACTAGCCTGAGTCCTCATTTCACAATCCACCCAGTTTATTGTAGTTTCACTTCTCTCAGTCAGCATTGTCCACATGATTTTAAAAGTAAATTTTTAACATTTTTAGTTCATTTTCAAACCCCTTTATTAAAGAGTCAGCTTTCTGAAAACACAAACAGTGTATTTTGGTAAAATAAACTTTTCATAGGAAAGTAATAAACTAAACAGTCTCTTTAGTCAGCAATACCAAGAGGCAAACACAAATTGAGGAGATTGTACAAGATTATGAATTAACTAATGATGGAAATGTAGCCAATGTTATGAAAGGGCAAGTTCTAGTTCTTGTATACCATGTTGAGTATATAGAAAGTTTAATACAAAAAAATCAAGGAGGTAGGTTAAACTGGAATAAGGGGTCTAATCCTGGACTGCATCAGGAAGAATATGGTCAACAATGGGAGCTGATCCTGCTCCTCTGTTCAGCCCTGATGACTTCTCACCAGGAGTGCTGTGTCCAATTCTGGCTTCTTCAGTACAAGAGATTCCTGCTACTACTGGAATGAGCCCAGAAAAGGGCTATGAAGATAATCAAGAAACTAGAGCACCTTACTTAGAAAGAAAAGCTGAGGTACCTAGGCCTCTTTAACCTGGAGAAGTGATGACTGAGAGGGGACCTCATCAAAGTCTATAAGTATCTGAAGGGAGAGTGTCAAGAGGATGGCTCTTCTCTGTGGTGCAGAAAAATAAGAAAAAAGGAAATGGGCAGAAACTGATGCACAGGGAGTTCCACCTGAATATGAATTTCTTTACTGTGCAGGTGACAGAGCACTGGAACAGATTATGCAGAGCAGCTGTGTAATCTCCCTCACTGGAAATATTCAGAAGTTGTTTGGATACAATCCTGAGTGATGTGCTCTAGGAGATTGCAGGGAGGTTGGATCAGATGACCCATGGAGGTCTCTGCCAACCTAATCCCTTCTGTGATTCTGTGAATATAGAATAAATCATTCTATAGATCACAGAATCATAGACTCATTAAGTTTGAAAAATATCTCCAAGACCATCGAGCCCAGCTGTTGACCAAGCACCATCATGTCAATTAAACCATAGCACTCAGTGCCACGTCCATGTGACTCATCAGGTCTTCCAGGTATGGTGACACCACCACCTCCCAAGGCAGCTCATTCCAATGCCAAAACTTTAGATAGAACTGATGTATCTGAAATAAGTGATCTGGTTTGGAAAAAAGATTTTGTAACTTGTTTAATATCTGTAATTTTGTTATACATATAAAAACCCCAAATATTTTCTGATAGTAGTTTGGAATACCAAATGTTGGAGGTAAGCATAATAACAGGTTTCTTCTCAGATAATGAACTTCTGCTGTAGTGTAATTAACCTTTGACACAGATGGGAATTTTTAGTAGAAACAATTAATTGGAAATTATTCTCCATTATAGGTCATCACCCTTCACAAGTTTCCACTGCCAGCATTTTATTGTTATATTTTCTTGTTGAAGATTTTTGAGTTTTCTTTCTTTCCTTTTAGGAGAAGACTGAATAATTACAGTAGAGAAAAATATTAACATAAAAAAAATCAAACATTCTTGAACATTCTTATGAGGGAGGAAACTTTTTCACCCAAGTTCAGTGTAAATCCATTGTTTTCAAATTTCCACTTTTCCTATGCATGAAACCTTATTTTGAATAAGGTAAGGAGTCAATTTAAAGTGACTTATCTTGATAAGGTTCATCTGAAATTTCTCTAATTCCAGAAAATGTCTCATTCCAGTTATGTCTCTTATTTCAAAAACTGAAGGTTTCACAAGGAGTGAATCAGGAAAATCAGCTGAAAATCAGCTGTGCCAGAGTAATCTCTCACATAGAGAAGTCTTAACACACTGGAAGATAATAAGATTGAGTTGGTGGTAATAGATTCAAATTTATTAAACAGCAAAACTCAACTCATTCCTTCCAAGATAGCAGTTTGAGCAGAAGTGATAATTTCAGATTAAGTAAACTGGTGCCAAAACCTCTGTTGTGATGAAATTGCTTGTTAAACTTGCTCTCTATGCAACTGTAATCTGTCTGCACTATAATCTGTTCCTAGGTAATAAAAACCATACTACAAAATAACTATCATGTGTAAAAGCCAGAAACTGTTCAATAGATATGTTTACAGCTGTAGGAGGAAAAAAAAAGTTAAAAAAAAAAAAATCCATGGTTAATCTACATCTTGTTCACGTGTATTCCTATTTCCCCTTTAATTCATATACAGAAGCTTGTCATGGTAAAATATCTTTTTGACACAGTTTTTGCCTGAGGCCCTTTTAGCAATTGACTCATAATCAATCTGATCTATTTTGTCAACATCACAGAGAACATAGTCAAAAAGTCTTACTTGTGCTGCTTGAAAATACAGTTTTCTTTTACCATGTTTTGGTTTTTTTTAAAATTCACCATTACTGGGTAATGCCCATTTGTGCTGTATTGCAAACTCACACAATTAGTATATGACAGCTTGTTTTTACAGAAAAGAATAATTAGCTTCAAATCTAAAGGGAAGTTTTAGTTTCTTGCAGGAAATATGGTAATACAGCACTGATTTTTCTGACATAGAAATATAGGAGTTTGCTTATATAATTTGCTCATAAGACCCTGCTTCCTGAGCACTGAGGATATACTTCTTTTTGGATTCCAAGAAGGCATGGACACCCAGGGCTAATCAAACAGTTTATTGAGTAAAGCATGGAAATAGTAGAAAATATGATTGCAATAAAATGGCAGAGAAGGTGATAATAATCTTATGACCTTTCTGATGTTGACAGAAACAACATAAGAGGTAATAGCAATCTGACATTGCTGGTGATGCTGGGAAAACTGGTTGCTGCAGACGAGTCCTTGCATGTTAGGTTTATGGTTGGACTCGATCTTAAAGGTGTTTCCCAACCTCTGGTTGAACTTTTCACACTAAAAAGGTCTCATCCATAGTGAGATGCATTGTCATTGTAGTCTTTACAATTTAGCAGGGTTTTTTTTGATGCTAGCAAATCTAACATGAATAATTTCTGTTGTCAGGTAAAGAATTGTTAAGCATAAGGGTATGCTGCTTAATCTCAGCATTAAATAAGATTTGTAGATGGTGTCATTCACATGGACAGGATTTGCTGTTACAGGTAATCAGCCAAATTCATCCACCACTGGGTGTTGCTTTGAGCATGTTACCACACATTGACATAAGGAACAGTTTGAGACAGCTACTGTGCAGGTTATATGTGGTTCTTCATGCTAACACACAAGTCTTGACAATCAATATCTTTGGTTATACTCTGAGAAAAATATGTTCAAAGACATCATCCTCTTTCAGTACTTTCTGCAGTGACCCAGTACACCATCATAACAAGACACACTCTTCCAAGACATAAACTCCTTAAGAGTCTGCCTTTCCTCATTTCTTTGCAATCATGGACATCATACTCCAAAATGATGTTAGATTCCTTGGCTGATAGTCTTTGGCAGGATGCAGCTGAGAGTGCTTGTGATAGCAAATTGAAAAGTGCAGCCAAATGATCATGGTGATCCAGCAAATATTTTTTTCTTTGCTCTTTTCTTTCCTTAGGCACTGCAGATGATCAGAATAATAGACCATCTGAGGAGATGCTGCTATACATGAAATAACACTGGGGAAATCCAAGTACATTATGAACAACTATTACACTGCAAAGAAAACAGACACATATCTCAGGAATTACAAGACTTTAAGGCAGTCTGAATTTTCTAGTTCCATAGAATATGCTAGAAAATATTGAACAAATTTGAATTCAGTCTTTAGGCCATCCTAGGCAGGATATTGGGCTGAGAATTCTTGATAAAAATTAAATAAATTCAGAGGTAGATAAACTAGTGTCTAAATAGGGATATCTGAACATGAAATATGAACATAAAATGAAAGGATGTCCTTTAAAAATAAACGTAGCTCAGCAAGGTAATTTTAAAATGGACACATAATTCAAAACAAATTATTAAGACCCGATGAAAGAAGCCATTGAAAATTTAAATTTATTTGTTTTAGCTAACAGCTTATCAAAACTAAACTCCATTTTCTTCTTTAAGAAGGAAAAAGGCTTTCCACTTGAACAATTAGCACAAAGGAAATACTTCTTAGTATATTTTCTACTATAAATATAAAAATTCCTTTGCTTTGAATGATGACATACTTTTGTAAGCAGTAGACTTGCACTGTATCTTACACCAAAGTGCACTGGGGCTTTACAGGGAAACTTAAAGTACTGAACTATACTCAAAAAGTTTATTTTGCCAGATTCTGAAAAGTGTGTGCATTGTACTTGAAGCTGATCATTTCCCACTAGTCACACTCCTGGCTACTCAGGATCCTTCATAAATGGAAAAATATTTTTCATTTTATAACATAAAGAGCTTTACTCCATTTGGGATTTGTTAGAAATTAGGACAGAATAAAGAGATATTATTTGCTTGCAGTCTTGGTTTACATTGTATTGTGTTGATCTGGTGATAACAGGTGGACACAAAGAGCCCAACTGATTTTACAACTAAAGCTCATGTCACTTTGAAGATGAAAAGAACTAAACAGAGTATTTAACTAAGAACTGCATTATTTTTGCTGTTGAGCTCTTTCACATGTTGAGTCTTGACATGTTTAAATTGGTACTGCAAAGAACTCAAACAAAAGCCCCCAAACAAACAAACAAAGAAAACAAAACAAACAAACAAAAAAAACCACAAAAAACCCAACCAACTAACCAAAAAAACAAAAAAAACAACAACAACAAAAAAACAGACCAGAAAAAGAGGAATATCTCAGACTTTGGAGGAAGCAGCAAAAATATATTTGTTTTGGTGTATCAATTTGAATTTTAAACATCAAAATATTATGTAGACAATAGTGAGAAATAAATCAGGAGATATTTTCCTACTGAAATCACTGGATATGATAGTAGCTTCAGTCAGTCTATAATATTCTGCATATTGACAATGTTTTAGTTTTTGGCTTCTGCACATTTTGTATTGATATCAGAAATGCTAATGCAACAGCTGTAACTAAAGGAATTGAAAGAGTTCTTATACAGATGAAAGTAATTTAACACATAGCAAAAGATTAAAACACATCAGGGGAGAGCAACAACATGAA
>PYHW01009979.1:900333-943277 GCA_013186435.1 Turdus rufiventris
ACAATAGATATTCTGCAAATCTATAAAGTCAAATATTTGTGAGTAGTGCCGATACAATAATTTTCCCTTCAAATTGCTGTATTTTTCTTGTTACCAAGCTACACATGATGACAGTTCTTTTGTAGGCATGGGATCCAACAAACAATCCAGGCATGTGTTCAACATTAAAAACTTTGGCGACTCCAAAACTTTAACAAATGTTTACCTGTCTCCTTGGATCTGGAGTAATAAAAAAAATGAACTTAGGTCTTTGAAAATTATTTCCTTCCCCCTCAATCCTTATGATATTCATATTTTTAATGAATTCCATGAACAACATTTAAAAGATTGGAAGGAATAGTATAACAGGGAAAAAAGAGCAAAAATAAAGTGCCAAGCAAGCAAACAAAGTTGTTCAGAATTATTTTTATGATGAATTAAATCGTATTCGCCATTCACTAAACCAGTGATTACATTTATTTTAAGTTTATATTACAATATTAAATTTAAATATGATTGCTCATTACTTGAACAAAATTCAATTTCTTACCAATATGATTACAAAATAATTTTACTATAACAACTTTTACTTTCTTTTAGTTGTTTTTATTTTTCCCTTGACTAGAGTAGCCAGGACCTACATGCAGTCAGTGTTCTCACCCCCTGGCCTAAGCCAGTGACTCCCCCTTTTTTGGCTCATTCACTGTCTCTGGTACTTCATGGAGTCATTGTGGATATTGAGTAGAGGACATGATTTGTATGGTCTATTCTGGTAATAGCACCAAAAACATGTCTTGGAAAAATCAATTAAATCAATTTTTTCTATTGTTTAGCAAAGATGATAATGAATCACCTTGAATCAGTACTGTTGCTTCTATATCATGAAACTACAGCATCAGTTTTAACCAGGCTTTTTTTTCAGAGCTTGAAGTTTCTAATTCTATCAATTTACTGATGTAACCTCATCCTGTAAATCCTGAAGAAAAGTCTCTGTAGAGGCTTAATTAAGGGGCAAGAAGATAGGTGAAGATTAGCAGGAAAATGCATATCTGTTGATTTCCAGAATCCATAGGTGTTGAAAGTGCTCAGTTCTCTAACATGTTTTTAAGCAGTCTTCCCACCCTCCCACAAGAAGGGTGTGGGTTTTCCCGGTTCGGGGACGCTGTCCAACGTGCTACAGGCAATGCCTACAGTGGTTTGGGCAGCCAGGCTGCTCCCTGCATGTAGTGACCACGGACATGTAGCTGCACTTTGAGAGGTCAGACCAGTCTGTTCAGGTTTGAGCAGAGATTCAGTGTTTCCTCTCTCCAAATCAGAGCTCCACATAGTCAATATACAGGCAACCTAGAGCAAGGAGGCTTTGCAATTAGATATTGGAGTTAAAAACACCAGATTAGATTAATCTGCTGGAAAAATAATTAGGTTGTCATGGAAAAGTTAGCTGTGGAAGGAAAGGACCATCTTTTGCATCATCTAAATTTAAATGAAGTGCTAGAAATAAAAAAAACCCAAAACTTTTACTGCCTAGAATTGGGTATTCAGTCCTTGTTCTGTGTTCAGTGTAGGACAGTTTCTGGAACCATTCTCAAAAGAGAGAGAGGCATTTGCTGACTGCACTGAGGTGACTCATGCAAAACAGTACCAAAGTTTTATAGTAGTAAGTACAAGTGGTGGCCCATAGACATCTGTATGCTGTAAGGAAGTCAATTCTCAAGAAAAAAAAAGAGTATTTTTCATTCTTTCATTCCCCAAACTAGACTCATAGGTACTGAAGAGGCCAATGAGGAATAAATGGCACCCAGGTGATACATGTAGCTGCACTGATGAGTGCTTAGGGGGCCAATATCAAGAACACCTTGATAAAAGAGGCACTACAGTTTGTCACATAACGTAGGATTTCTCCCCTCATGTAATCTCACTTTCTGTATAGCTCCTGCCTCCAGCACTACAATGTTTCTATTGAATGCAGACTATGAAACACTAAAAATCCATGTTCTGTGTGTGATTCTTCCATTTAGCTTAAATTTAGCCTGATGTTTCATATTATTAAGTGTTCTATGATTATCAATGAAAAAACATCACATTGGAAAAAGAAGAACACATCTTTTTTTCTGATCAAGACCTTGGAATAACTAGAGCAATCTATCCAATAATATTTTAAGGACAATCTTCACTGCCGAAGTTGGACTATGTAGTTATATTTAAACCATATATTTTAGTTTATTCCTGGTCTGAAATTTAAAGAACCAAGTTTTCGGGTTTTTTTCAAAATTGCTTTACAAAACATATCGAAAGTAGAAAGTCATGAGGGCATTTAGAAAGACAGTAAATGTATTCTCCAGTTGACTCAATCATCTGAAGCTGAGAGATGTGGAATGGTAGTTTAATTCCAATAGGCAGCTAAGCCCACAGAGACACTCACTTCTGATGCGTGAGCAAGCAAAGAAACTTCAGGAGTTCTTTCACCCCTTCCCAAGGGCAGGCAGGTGTCCAGGCTTCTCCAGGAAAGCAGGGTTTCATCTACTCTATTGGTTACTTGGGAAGACAAATGTCATCACTCTGAACTTCCCCTGCCCACCCTCCCTTCTTGTTCCCCAGCATTATATGATGAGCAAGACACTATATGATCTGGAATATCCCTTGGGTCAGTTGGGGACATGACTTCACTGACTTCACAGTGTTTTGAAAACAGTCTGTAGTTTAAAATGCATCTATAAAAGCATATGTTTCAACTGAGATAAAAGTATGGTCCAAGAATGGGCCCCAGACCAGGATTATTTTTGTAGCATATGCTAATGTATATACATAGTGTAGTACAAAGTAGGTAGCTATTACAGTCCTTCAAATAACAGGTCTTACAATAAGAGATTTCAGAAATTTTCCATTCAACTGTTGTTAGTAGAAATTAACTTATTTGAAACAAAATCAGTGAAAGGTGCTACAACTAAAAGTATTTGCAACCACATTATATTAATAGTAGCATTAGCTTTTAAGAGCAATAGTGTTTAATGAGGACAAACAGATATTAACTGTACACCTTTGATAGCCAAAAACATCTCCTAGTGTTAGAATGCACCATTTGGCTGCTGCATTGTTATAAGCTATAAATAATGTACCTCAATATTTTTTTGTGATGTACACTACTAGAAAAATAGCATACCTGCTACAGAGAAGAACAGGGTGTAGAGATTTAGTTCCATTTTGAAGTGGAAATCATTTAACTTTAAAATAATTATAATGCAGGGAAAATACAGCTATGGCAATGCAGTTGCTAAAGATTGTCGACATAGGCTTTTTGTCAGCAGAATATTTTCTGTGCACGAGAATTTTGAGCTCATTAAAGATTCTTGATTGACATTCTTGACATTTTCAGCTGGGAGAATTCTCTTCACCTTTACTGGCTTTGTACTCCACTTATGTTAAGAAACAAAAGAGTAAAAATATGCAGATATTTCTGGTGAAAATTAACCTATATATTTAGGGGTGAAACAAATCTTTCTTTATCACTACGCTGCATTGGGGGGTAAAAATAACTCATTCACCACAGAAACTATCTGGGAACAAGGTCTTAAATGGTGATTTAAGCATAGTGAGTCTTCACCAGTGCCAGTTTCTGCTCACTACAATAATTAGTAGGAAAAGCAGATCGGAAAAACTATGCCTGGAATACACTACATGAAAATGCCTGACAAGGCAGAGTGTAATCTGATGCAACTTCTATTGCTCAGAAATAACAATAAATTAAGTAGGTACAGCTTAAATGTATAACGAAACAAATTACATTATATTTGGTAGTCTCAGACCAGTGTAGCTGTATTAAATGTCACTACTGATCTAAATATATCAATGTAAAAACTGCGTAAGTCAGAGAAACACAATATCTGTATGTGGATCAGCAGAACAGGAAGCTATTGTAAGAGAGAAATTCAGCTTTAGAGAATTATATTTCAGTTTACCTGAGAAGCAATTATTGAGAGGATTCCGTATGAAAGTGAAAATTTTGTAACACTTTTCTTAAGAGCTTTACACATCTTGCATTTTTCCTCAATTGAAAAACTTGATATACCAATTTTTTTTGTCATTGTAACTGACTTTTGTATTTTGTTTGCACAGGTCAGAGCAGTGGGATGAGGTGCACTGTTTGGATACTCTGTATTTTTTTTATTTTATTCAAAGAACCACCTGTTCCTTCACGAACTGAAAATACAATAGCAGTTACTTTCCATATTAAACAAATTTTAAAAGGAAAGATAAGCTATTCATAACTGTTCCCACTCCTATGCATTTATCGCAGAGGTAATGAGTGGAAATAATTTTGCCATCTTGTGCAAGTCTGAGCTAACTGAAAGTTATTATTTTTCACATTAAACAATTACAGCTGGAAAAGACAATATATATTGGCTTATAAGGAAGTGAAAATATCTTCCATGCTTTTTATAATTCCCCTCAATGTGTTATGAAATCACAGGATTTGTATTTTTGGATATACTGCTTGATTCAAAGGGTCATAAGGTTAAGGAATTTTATTTTAAATAATGAATAAAAGTTATACTAGTTTCTATATTATGGTCATTAAACATGGATAACCTAAAATGTCCCAGTCAGTCAAATCCCAGCATTTGACTACCTCATTAGAGGATTTTGAGTTCTACCAGACACTACTAAAATGGTATATGGAAGTTTACCATGCAGATCTCATGGAGAGCAGAACATGAAAGTCCTATATATTTCTCTGTGATTATTTTATATAAATGCTCTTTCTTTGGAGGCTTTTTTGGTGAATCATCTAAGAGGACACATAAATCTAAAATTCTGGTAAGTTTACTGAATTTATTTCCAAATCACTGTCTCTTCTGAAGATACTTATGTAGTTTTAAACATGATTTGTCATACTCGAAATACAGCTGGAAGACATTTTATGAGAATAATTAGGTTAGGTCAACCCATTTTTCTTTTCATTGTGTACACTAGGTAAGTATTCTGTGGAATAACAAACAGCACCAGTTTTTTCCCTGCTGATGTCTGCAGAAGATAGGAAGATAAGAAAGTGGAACTCCTCTCCTGAAAAGCCATTTTCATTTTTCATTCATTTTCAAATTAAGAAAAAAGAATAGAAAAATCTCTAAAACTACCATTTATCAGTGGGACTGTGGCAGTTTTGTCCATGTAAGCTTGCCTGAAGTTTCAAGATTCAAATATACTGCTGTCATTATGTGTAGAATAAAACTAAAATCACTTCTGCTACCAATTCAAAACATCCTTTCTGTAGGTAATCAACAAAATGCTGCCTGTTTGAACATGCTCCCATTGCTTTATTTTTTTACATGGAAATGGGAATAACTGTACACATTTATTAAAGAAAAAAGAACTCTCTGTAATGTTTAAGTTTTATTTTGGTGACTTTTCTAGGTGTTGATCCCATACTTTATAGTCTTGAAATGCTAGTCAAAAAAAATAAGTCTCTTGAAGGACTGATTGTAAGTGTTAGATAATTCAACATTTTGGATAGAAAAAACTTGGAAGCAAAATATTATACCATAGCTGGAAATCAGTAAACATTTACTGTTCCCCTTTGACAGTGATTCAAAAGGGATCTTTCCAGACTCTAGAGACAGCAATGAAGCCAAATGTTTTCACTGTTTCCAGGGACTTGAGCCCTGAACTGTTTATCTTTATTTTTAAAGAATAATGTCAAACCCTATGCTTGGTTCAAGTTAGAAGAACTAAGTTCCTGACTGTCTCATGATACAAATGGTTATTATAATGTTAACTTGAGCCAAGTTATTTTCCCCTCCTCTTGGAGCCATGGAAAAAGGATTTGTTAATGTGTCTTTCTTTCACTGATTTGGTTTCTTGTTCTCTTCCACATTAAGAGTAATTACTTTCCCACAACCTGGCCTCTTTTGATGAGGACTACTGTTTTCCAAATGTAAACGGTTATTGATTTGCCAAAAATGGTCTAATTTAGAAGTCTTAAGAGTGTTGCACAGCTGGGAAGAAATTCTAAAACTGGCCAAGCCATTCATACTGCTCTTGGCAGTAACAAATGCAAAGCAAAAACTGATTTTTGAACTTGTTTTCCAGTGATTTTTATTTTCATGATTCTGCATGGGTTTAATACTAGGTATTAATTACAAATATATTTAAAATTTAGAGTATAGATGTATTACACCATTAACCATCCAAAGTTCCTTTTCATGTTCAAAATCTCACAGCAACAAATTAATATTTGTGTTTTTCCCAGACTGGTGAGCTTGCACGTTATATTATTTTGTGAGAGATTCCTATATTAGTGGCCTCATTGATACCATTATAAATATTTTTGAAGGAAGATTAAAGTACTGCTGTGAAGGAGTAAATGTGGCAGAGTTTCTTCATCTGTCTGTTTAGATTTAAATGTCAAAATGTGTTCACTATTCTATTGCATAGCAATGAACCCTGTGCTTGGAATAGCACACTTAGCTCAATGTGCCTCTTGGAAATTTAAAACATTTTCAAGTAACTGATGGTGTCAAAATATGGTCACTATGGAATTAAAAATACTTTGATCTGGGATCCTGCAATTGTGATCTATTCTGATAGAAGACAGATCAATGGAATTTTCTAATTCTGTTGCTACAGTACCTATGATTTTAAAAACTGTAATGATCAAAACACATAACACAGGTCATAGAAATCTTGTGGATAAAATTATGAAAACATATAAATCCCTGTTTAAAGAGTTATTTAGAGGAGGTAATAACTGATATGTACATAAATGAAGAGACTTCAATACACAGTGTGGAGGATATTCATGAGCATCTGTTTATGTCCTTCCTCTTTTAGAATTTGGCAGTTGACTTTAAAAATAGTTCGGTGCCTGATCATGTTCTAAGCATCTAACATGTCTGAAATGGTGTCCTTCAAAACCTACCCATGAAAAATCAGTGGGGCCGGGATTCAAAGGACAGATTAATCCTCAGTCTTGGTTAGAAGTTAGTAAATATACATTTTGACACACCATGTGGCATTTTTGTTGCTTTTTGGTTTATCATCCTTCAGAGATGAATCTATAAACCTCATTTAGCATTGAAACTAGTTCAAAAAGAAATGTGATTATTGTGATGTTTGAGACATCACAAAGTTCTCAAATTATGTTGAGTGGGTTTTATTACAGGGAGCTTGGTGCCTTAATCTCATATAGAGGGAATTAACAAGTGTTAGCATATTGGCTCATGGGAAATGTAAATCAACTGATAGAAGTGGAAAATAAAAAAATTAAATTCTAACTTTGTTCTGGACCTGAGTAGCTATTTCAGCTCAGTGCCCTGTTAAAATGAGATTCAGAGCTTCAGGAAAAAGCACATTCATGTTTCATTTTACTACACAAATGGAACTGCATAGCAGCTCAGTTACTGGGTATCAAGAAAAAGAATTATACTTTATCAGAATGCTTTCTTTCTCTCTTATTGAGACAGTTAGCACGGCATAAGGAATATATAGTTTCATTCAAAAGTAAGTGAGAAGTCCTAAAACATTAGCTATGGATTTAGAATGATCAGCTGGTAAGAAGACTCCTAGGCTATACACATGCTAGTAACTGGAACTAGCCTGGATATAGTCTCAGGTAGATTTGTGAATATGTATGTATACAACTATTCTTACAAAAATATTGTAAATCCAGCTTGTCATGGGTCTTATACAGAGCAACAGGTTAGGATCAGTCCTTCTGTCTTTAGAGATCTCCAACGTAGATGTCTACATCTGTTCTCACAGGTCCAGGCCTTCTCTGCAAAAATTGAAAAACCTTTTAGAATGAGATTAATCTGACCCACGTTCTTTATGCAATATCCTGTCCCGATATTTTCACTTTTCTTTGATAATCTGGTGAACCAATGGATTTTTTGGGTATGGTTTGCTAGGCTTAAAAACTACATTTTACTACAATACCATTGATGTACAGAAACTAAACTTTGTCAATGCTTTTTAAAAGCATCATTTGCTTATGTCTCCTCCTTAGTAACTACTCATTCCACTGTACTTTCAGCTACTAAAACTCTTCCCAACTTTTGTTCTAAGTACTTATGCTTTGACATTACCAATATGCTCGCATGTCTACTAACTTATGTGTTTCTGTATTTTGTGAGGGTAAAGTGAAACATTTAATTATTCAGGCTCAGTTTGTCAAGAAAACAAACATTTTATGCATCCACAAATAATTTCATCCCACATCAGAAGTAACCTGACAGAAAGCTGTGTTTTTGTACAGTACTGAGTTTGGGTATGCAAAAGGACAAAATAATTGGTCTGGGGAGTACAAAATATCTTCAGAAGCTTAACTTATTAGTATTGCAATTATCATACAAGAATGTCAGCAAAAGCAGGAGTTCCTACCACTATTAAATTCCATATGTTTCTGAACTGATCATAACATGTCAAGGGGAAAGATAAGACTATATAGCAACTTATTTCAGTTTAGATCTGTGACTACCCAGAAAGTTATTTTAGATACCTCACTGTATGTCCAAGTGTCTTTTACCGTATTCAGTCTCATTTTTGCAGGCTTATTATGATTGAACAGAAAAAGTTTGAGTTAATATGTTCAGCAATATTTTCTTGAATATAGGCCATGACAGTTCACCTTAGCTTCTAATATAAGCTGTTTTGCCATGCAGTTATTTGTACCTATGAAGCAAAGCCCCTGGACACTACACCAAAAAAATTAATTAATTCCCCATAGTCTGTTTCAACCAAACAGATTTACATTCAGGTTTCTTGGTGTGCAGCTTATATATTCTACACTGAAGATGAAAAACAGTTTTTGGGCTTTACTGCTTGATTATGCTGAAAATGACAGACATTTAGTAATAGGTTTGTAAGGATCTAAATCACAGAAGTTCCACCTTGATTTTGGAACAGTTTTTTTGTGGTGGTTTTCCTGTCCTCTTGCATGAGTATGTAAATCATCATATTTCTTGTGCACATTCACAGAAGGACACTACAATATTTTTTATACTGTGACTGGCTGCATTGAAATACCAAGTGAGGTGAGAGGTGGTATTCCTCCACATTAGAGACATGGGTCAGTTGTCTGTTAGACACTAATCTGATTGCTGTGATGAGGTTCAGCTGTTCAACCCTTATGTGCCCTAAGCCTTCTCTGCTGAAAAAAATTCTGGGTGCTGTTTTAGCTTTGGGCTTGTAAGAACACACTCGAAATACAAACCTTGGTTCTTATTCTGGGAATTTCAATCCATTTGTCTGATCATAAAAGTAATGTTGTCTGATGTAAATCCTGCTTTGCTTGAGCAGCCACATATACTTGAATTCTCCTGTGTCAACAAGGATCTCCCTCTTCTGGCTCACAACTTGTATTTTTTCAAGGACATCCAATATATTTTATGCTTGTTTAATACCTAGACTTTGTAGCTGTTTTTATATATAAAAAATTATCTGCTTATTTTAAACTATAGATAGAAATAAAATAAGAAAAAAACAGCTTAGGCATATTCTTCTGCTTCAATTTCAATACCACTTCCTAAGGAATTATTAATATTCTGAGTCATTACATATGGGGGAATTATAACTCTTTCTTTAAGGTCCATGGATTGAGTATAAGTTGTTAGGTTGTTGCTTCAGTTACAGACAGAAAATCCAAAAGGGGTATAAAGATCTAAAGTTCATATTCTCTCAAAACCAAAAACCAAAAGCAAACAAAAAAACCCACCAAAAATTAGACTGCAACTGAAATATTAAATACCCTAATAGGTAGAAATGGAAGGAAGGAAGGAAGGAAGGAAGGAAGGAAGGAAGGAAGGAAGGAAGGAAGGAAGGAAGGAAGGAAGGGTTGTTAACCTTATCTAAGTACAATAATTTCACTATTATAAGCCGCACCACTTTGACTAAAATTTTGATCCCACCCCGGAAATGCGGCTTACACTCAGGAGCGGCTAATATGTGAAAAAATTTCTGAAATTTCCAACACCAGAAGTGCAGTTGAGGTGCTGAGCTGAGCATCTGCCAGTAAAACCCGGGATTGCACAATTTTTACAAATTGGTTACTCTGTGAGGTGGGCTCCATGCTGGCAGCACGGGGGGGGGAGGCGGGGCGCTCCCTCCTGCCGGCCCCGCGGCCCAAGGGGAGGCTCCATGCCTCCGTGCCCACCTCCCACTGGTGCCGCGGGAGAGGGTGGTGGGCTCTGTTCCTGCCTGCTGACACGGGGCAGCGCTGGGCCGGGGCAAGCGAGCCCGACGGCAGCGGTGGCCGGCCCCGAGTGGCCCCACCAAGTGGCAGCGCCGAGCTGGGCCACCTGGCCCTGCTGGCAGCCCTGAGCGGGCCGAGCCCACACAGCCCGAGCCAAGCCAGTAAACCCTGTGATCCTGCGATTCTGTTACTATTTGACAACTTTGTTGTACGCAGGTCCTTGCTTCAAATGACAGAGCGGCTTATAATTGGGTGCGACTTGTGTATGGACAAAGAAAGAAATGTTGCTGACACCCAGAGATGCGGCTTATAGTCAGTGAGGCTTGTAATAATGGAATTACTGTACATCAAAAACCATTTCTTTGTCATAGTACAGTGTCCCTTGAGTACCTTTTTTTTCCCCAATGTACTGTGAAAGAACTATCTTAATGCACTCAACATTTCTTTATGTGACAAAATATTATTCTTTTTATTATATTCGTGTTGTTTTTTATCAGAATTTCAGTTTTTTCTCTTTTACATGATTTTTTGTTAGACTTGTTTTTTTTCCACTTGAAAGTATTGTAAGGGGTTAAAAGATAATTATTGTTTTTTCCTAACAACACTGAAGTGTTTCTCAAGGGTAAAATACTA
This sequence comes from Turdus rufiventris, assembly GCA_013186435.1. NCBI lineage: Eukaryota > Metazoa > Chordata > Aves > Passeriformes > Turdidae > Turdus > Turdus rufiventris. The sequence continues at coordinate 911,129 of PYHW01009979.1, forward strand.
AGTGCCAAGAGGTTAGTTCCACTGAGAGCCAACTGGGAGAGCAAAATCATATTTCAGACTGATTATGCTCAATTGGAAAAGAGGAAAAGGTTCAGATAATGTTGCGCTATCCTGATGACATGAGATAACACTCTGAAAATGTGCAGTATGTTCTGATAAGAGGAAAAAACAAGGGTAGCCTTTCACATTCGTCCCCTCTGGAGTCCAATGACTATTATACTGGAATACCAGATTTAGCTGATAATGGTACTTACCTAGTTATATATTTCTTTAGAAGGATATTTTATCAACACTCTTGAGAGTAGAGATATCCTTTCACTGATATCACATAAATGGAAAAGAAAAATGTCAGCTATTAGCATTTGTATAACGGTATGGCCCAGAGATCAACACAGTGTTTCTAGATTTCATATAAAGAAATTAAAGTGCTGGCAGCAGCCTTCCCTTTTTTTTAGTGTCTCTTGAAATTCAGCCTTCCTCTGAAATTCAAGGAATTATCAAATTGTATTCCAGTATTATGATTGTAGATCTCTCTCTGTAAAGGTGAAGGGATTCACCAGAAACAGGGAATTCTTTGTATACTGTTCTTTTGAAAAAAATGCTAAAACTTGGCTCCTTTTCTGCATGCATATATTAACATTGACTTTGGAAGAAAAAACATGCCTGTTTGATATTTTTCAGATGTGGAGCCAACAGGGATCTTTCTGGCTATGGATCTGTAAAATTATTTGAATTTTTTCTGCATTTTACTCTAGAGATTTGCAAGTTGGTTATCAGGAGTGCTGTGTGACTGGACGTCATATGATGGTTTATGACTGGGTTATGTTTATTTTGGGCTCCAAACTGACACAATTAGGCTAAGGAAAATAGAAAACGTTTTCTAGCAGTTCAGATATTTCCTGGAAAGATATGTGTTGAGCTGAGAAGTTTTCTAAGAAAATGTAGATCATCTTATTTTTAAAAACTGGATATGTCTAAAAAGAACCTGCCTGATTCTGACCTCAGGAGCAAAGCTGAAGTTTTCAGTGAAATAACAGGGACAGAAACAAGTCTTCCAACCCGAAAATAATACACTAAATCTTCTGAAAACCCTCCTGATGTTAATGCAGTATCAAGTAACTACACATAAGAGTTAGAACCAGATTGTATTCTGTGTTGCATAAGTACACAGAAAGGCATGAATTTACTGTCTCGAATTATTGATTAATCTAATTTAAGTTAATAGACAGAAAAAATGCAGTGGAAAGGTTTGAGGTAATTTAACAGAATTGAGATTTGTTTATCTAGCTATTACAATGTAAATAAACAACAAATAGAAGTGCCATTAACTGTCAATGACTACTGAAATAGGAACAGTCATTTTAGTAGTGGACAATTTTTCCTTTACAGCAAATCATTTCAGTGCCTTTGAACAGATAATACACTCATATAGTTGGGTGGAGCTCTGTGTATGACTTTGCAACTATCAGACTAAATATTAAAAAGTAAGGAAGTAAAGTGATTTTGTGACTTACAGTTTAAGACTTTTGCATCTTCCTGTTTCAGCTTAGTAGTGAATCTTGAGCAATGGATTGACTTGGCAAAAAAGTAGTTAGTGGTCATGTCTTATAGTGTTTAGAGTAGGGAAATCCTTATGTAGTTTTTGTTAAATCAATGTAATTTTGATTTTTTTCATGAAATTCTAATAAGAAAAACAATTAAGAAGTGCAAGAGCTGAAAGAGAACGATGAAAAATCCCTGAAGAAAATATAAGCTTTGTCTCACTTCTTTTTAAATTTTCTGAAAAGCTTTCATTATCCTAGTGAGTTTAACTGAACCACAGCCTCAAATTTTTGAGCTGAAAACAACCTAGAAATTTCATCGAGTAAATAATTTCTGTTTTCCTGTTCTCTATTCCCACAAGTATTCTTAATCTCACCTGCTCAGTGAAGTTATTAGACTGCAGCACCTCTCCATGTAATTTATTTTTTTATTCAGCTGTGTTCACTGGAAAAAAAACCTCTTCCTGATAGCTAATCTAAATTTTAAATTCCAAGCCATTTTTCATTGTTTCATGGCTCTGAATCTCTACAAGTAGGTTTCTGTCTGTTATTTGACTAGACTATTTAAAAAAAAAAAAGACGTATTTTTAAGAAGAAATAGATAGGTCTCATTGTATATTAGTTATAGGTAACCTTTCCTGCTTCATTTGAACTCACCATAGTGCAACCCAGAACCTTCTTTAAAGGCCATGACACATTCCATGTCTTTTAGAGGAAGGGAAGAGATAGCAGTGGCTTATTAATAAATATTATGACAGCCCAAGAGCATCCTCTGGCAAAGACATCTCAAGGAGAAAGGACTTTACATGTTGACAAGGAGGCATTGGAAATGACTGGGAGTTACAATGGGGACAGGCTAAGGACATAAGGAATGAAGGGATTCAGGCAAAAAAAAAGAATAGACACAGCAGTTTAACCCCCACCCCCAAAAGAAACCAAACAAAAAAAATAAATAGAAAACAACGTACAGTGTGTGAAAAATCACCATAAGCTAAAAAAAGTCCTGAAACTGTTTTCTAGCGGATAGTATGAACATTTTGTCCAATACCAGAATATATTAGATCTTTGTTATTGTTTTCTAAATAATGTGCCTTTTTAGAAACACTTTTGATGGCATTCTTAGCGCTTCTATGGCACTTTCATGTAGAAATTTATTTCTATTTTTCATTTAAACATTAATTCATCAATGTCTTTGTTTTTTTAAAATATCCTGTGTTGAATATAATCTATCTAAATTACAGTCTTCCTCTGTTTCCTCTTTTCAGGAATTAACACAATTTACATCCTTCCTAGCTGCTCACACTTATTTTTTTTAAGTTTGATAGTTTTATTTTTTTTCCCTATAGAAATTGTTAAAATTTCTCATAGCAATTTAATTTCATCCAGCAATACATATGTTCCTGAAATTAATAATGTGTACTTCAAATTTATATTTTTTTTTTTCTCTATGCTTTTCTCTCTTTCTCTCTCTCTCTCTCTCTCGTGTTTTTTGTTTGTTTGTTTGTTTGTTTTTTAATCCAGAAGAAAATTAGTATGAACAATCATAGGCATTTTAGTTCAGGTATCAACATATGTGGGGAAAGAAAGTAATTTTACCCACTTCTGGGGTTTACTGTTTTAATGCTTTTGAGAGACAAGAATAAGAATATTCCTTCTTAGGCACAATATGACAAGGAGAAAATAATGTTATAATAAGGGCTGCTCTGCTATCCATCCTTGTAAAACATAGTGGTGTTTTTTTTATGGTTTTAAATAATTCTGAAATGTATTGATAGCCTGGCACAAAGCCACATTGTGTTCAGTGTCTTTTTATCAGACCTCTGGTGAGTCAGGACACAATTACTGAGCTGAGTGCCAAGGTTCCCTTGTCTTTTCTGAACTGTGCAACCATTCTTCTCAAGGGTAAAAGCTCAGCAGAATTACTGATAGAAATTACTTCCACACATAGATAGGCTGCAGGAAGCTACATTTGGAGCAAGAGAAAGGGGACAGCAGACTGGGCCCAAAGTCTGAGGCTTTCACAGTCTTGATTTTTATTGTGACTTCTCTGTTGCCTTTGATAAGCTCACAAAACAAAATTTTTTAACACAAACTCTGATTTTCCCTGCAGTGGAGCTAAAAGAGCAATTCCTAGGACTCTACATTTGCTGAAACCCCTCTTATTCCTTTACTTCCCACTCATGTTTTCTGTATCTTTCAGCTCTGTGAACATCATGGGGCTCAAGTTCACCACATTTTTGTCCTGACTGTTCTCCCCCCATGTAAGAAGCAAGAATTGCTTGCATTGGAGATTTAGGTGATGTAGTGTCCCCAAAGGAAGTTGCCCTTTTCATTCTAAGACAATGATATCTGACTGATTTTTTTCAATTTTTTAAATAGTATTTTGGACATAGATTTCATCCTTTCTATACTGAAATTTACTCAAAGCCTGAAACAATTATATCATTAGAAATCCAAAGTAAGAAGAGACTTAGCAACATGAATTTTTGAGCTAATACTAAATTAATGATCTCATTTAATTTGTGTACTGGGACTTTTAAATGCTGTCGGCTCTCCACTGGTTTTAGAAACACATATGAGGCATTTTAAAATGATTTTTTACCATTACTAGCAGCTAAAAAAAGATTTAGAACAAAAATAGAAAAATTATATTCTTAGAAAAAATATTTCTGATTTTGGTTATGGCCTCTCCAGGTAAACAAGTGAGCTATTCCTCAAAACTAGTTATTTAACATGGTTTCTTTATCAGATAAAGTTTTATTGCCCATGGTTTCTGATTACATATTTTGTGTAGGAGTATATGAATTAAATCACATAGACTTGAAGGGATTATGAAATAATGTAGTAACTAAGATTTCACAATGGAAAAGTAAATAATTGAAGAAAATGAATAATCAGAAACATCTAGTATTCATTCAGGAAGATGTCAAGCAGGAAATCCTAAAAGGAGAAAAGCAAAGACAATGGCAGAGTACTGAGATACTACAAAATGGTCTGTTATTAGAGCACTGTTTTATGGCATTTTACCATTATTCTGGAATACCTTAAAAAAAAATCTTGTGATTAAAAATCACTGTGTGGGTGTGGCTTAGGCAGCCTTGATAAAAGAATAAAAGAAGCTTCATTTTTGTTTCTGTAGGAATTAGGTCAGTCTCTGAGATTTGAATAAGTATTTATATTCACCTATAAAATGTGCTGCCACATCACAGTCTTACAGATATAAGGGCAGTAGTGTCTACTGTCATATTCCTTTTGAATGCAAATCTCAAATCCCATCAGCATTTAAATCATCAGAATACTTTCTCCTTTCTCCAGAACTATCTTCAAACTTCTATTTTATTTATGAAATTTGTAACCAAACCAGAAAAAAACACAGGAGCAAGAAATATACCTCAAAAGTAATCTATATTATTTCTTACCTTCCCATTGTCAATCAGTCCTCCAAAGTCTTCTTTGTGCATAAAGGGCATTGTAGAAGGAAAATTGAATTAATAATGAAAAATGAAGTGAGAAAGCATGGATAGAAAAATTAATAGTTTAACACCCCCACTCCCCTCCCAAAAAACCCAACCAAACAAAAAAAACAAATCCCATAACCCTAAAGGTTACAAGACCCAATTGTCAACGTTCTAGTTCTGGTAAGAATTAGCTTGAAATGCCTAACATAAAATGCAGTGACTGGTTTGATTGCATTCAAGTAGCTACAACAATGACTTCCTACTTGCTTAACAGAATTAATTATTGCTTCTGTCAAATGGTATGTTTTTGGTGAGACAAAATGTGGCGGAAAAACCCTGGCATTAACACAAAGGTATTCTCCATTTGGAAGGTCGGAAACTGACACGCCGGAGAGTTTACTGCACTCAAGGATCATCATCTGTTGAAAAACCCCACTGTGAGATACTAAAAGCTCCTGGATGCCTACTGGTGCATTCAGTGCAAAATGGTGATATCTGGAGGCTCTCTCAGCTGGTCATGCTGAGATGTAGTCAGTCCTCAATTCGAAGCAATTCCTTTATACAGCAAAACTGAGGATGCTGAAAAGACTGGGGAGAAAGCTTTCATTTATCTCAGTGTTAACCTAAATTACAGCAGTTTCTTCAGCCCATTTAAGTCAGTAAATCATATTATTATGGCAGTCAAATGGGACAGAATCTGCCAGAAAAACTGAATTAGATTTCTCAGGCCTTCATTTCTGAAAAAAAGGAAACCCATAAGACCCTCTGCCATGAGTCCAAGTCCATATGGTGAATTGAAACAGCTTGTCCCAAATTTCCTCTGAAGAGGAATCAACCAGTGGGTCTCTCACTGTACAAGATTTGAAACAGTGATAATTTTAGAATAAATTAAATTTACTTGAAATATATATATTTTTTTCAATTCAGGAGCTCCTTACAGTATACATCCCTAATGAAATAATTACTTCCAGAGTCTGCTTCTCCCTCCAGCTGTGCAAGTCTTAAAATACAGTATCCACACCATTTGCAATAGACTTTTTTCCAATATACTTCAGTGTCAATAGAGGAAGAAGAGCCAAGTTTCCCTATTACCTAATGGAGCTTATCAAATTAAAATGAGTGTAACACAGCAGATGTTTGCTCTGTATTTAAACAAAGTTAAATATTAAATTTTGTATAATTATCTCATTTTTTTTGACATATCTTAAAAAAGAGGATAGTGTAAGAAGTACTGTTTAACAGAGAAATGACACCTGGTTTGGTGAAACAGAGATACAAATGGAGTCCAGCAGTATGGGAAGGCAAATGCCAACAGGAAATACATCACACCACTGCTTAAGCTACAAGAAGTTAAATTGTTCCCTAAGAAGCTTTGGACTGCAGTGGAATTCAGCACTTATCTCATTGTGTTATTCTTTTTCTCTCACAGTAGCCCTCCAAGATTGATCATCTCACCCACTCATTTTTTCTGTAGACCAGCATGCAGCTGTTAATTATTTCTACTTGGCAATCTTCTTTTTCTTTCCCCTATTCCTTCTATTTCCCGTGCTGTGACCTATTAACAACTTTTTCCCCACAGAAGAAAAAAAAATCAGTTTGCATGGTTTTTTTCTGAACATTAGATACCTTGAGAACAATTTTAATACATTATTAAAAGTAGGAATAATAATTTTCTGAGTTCCTTATAATACACTTGAATTAGTCAAGACATTCTTATTATTAAATACAATGGTAAAAGAAGCAGGCTTAGTATCCTGTCAGCTGGAGACCATTCTGTGTATCACAGACAACAGGCTCCTTAGAACCTGCAAATTACTGCCTTGTCAGCAATTTCCTGTGAATAAAATAATTTTGATAATTCAGTTCTATTTTTTCATTTTTACCTGCCTTCTAGTTTGGACTATTTGAGAATTTTTCTTCAGCTTATTCATTTACCCTCCTCAGTGTTCTCAACCAGATCCCACCTCTTTGACAGCCAATTCAAAAAAGTTAACCTAAAGTGTGGCTTCACATTTTAGTTTATCCAATAAGTTATCAGTTGTCAGTGAAAGAGGTGATCTTTTTTTTTATCTCTGGGTCTCCCATGGAGGTCTCCTAACCAATTGAAAAGAAAAGAACGCAAATATGTGTTTATACACACACACATACACACAGAGACACACACTGAACAAGTTCATACACACAGAAGGTCTGATATGAACAAGAGATTGGGAATAAATGTCATTAGGCCTCAAAAAGCTAAACAGGAGAATATGATAACTTATGGTCCTTCCATATAGTCAGATAGATTAGATGATGTATACAAAAAGTGAAACTTCATCCTTGTCATGAGGATGGCTGGGATGGTGTTAACATTCTTCATAGTAGCCATACAGTATTGCTTTTAATTTGTGGCTGAAGAGTTGTGAAAAAACTCCAATGTTTTGGCTGTCAGAACTGTGTTCACAGAGCTCCAGAGTTTTCTCTTTTCCCACTCTGACAACCTGTGTGAGTAGACTCAGATTAGACTCAGTTCACTGTGGCAGGATGACCGCTGGGACAGTTGACACAAACTGGACAAAGGGATATTCCATGCCATAAGTTTTCAAGATTCAAAATAAACCAGAAAATGGTGGGTGACATTGTGGGTTGGCTTCCAGTTCTTTCAGGGAATTGCTGGGCATCCATCTGTCTGTTGGAGACAGTGACTTCCTTTGTTTCATTTTTTTTTTCTCTTTCCTTCACCTATGCAGTTGGCTTGAAAGAAACTAGACTAACATATGGATTGATTTTCCACAGTTTAATTTTTCAACACAAGAGCTATGACAATAAAAGTGCTTATGCAAGCTTTGAAACAAGCCATTATTGGAAAAAAAAAGCCAAACCAAAACAAAACCAAAATTAAGCAGGAAACCAAACCAAACAAAAAAACCTCCTGAATATAAAATTTCTTTTATTTTTATTTCCCACAATGCTATGATTAATTCACAATAAATTCAGCATAAACTTAATGTTAAATTGGGGTCATCATAGATTTCCAGACTTGAGGTATGACATTTGGTACTTGTTCCTAGGATATGCTTTAACTATGATGCTTATGTGAGCTATCTTAAGAATCAAAGTTCAAACCATGAATTACACTTCCATTTTATATCCTTTTGGACATCTTATAATAGACCTTTGAATACTCCAAACTGAGTTTGAAATTAAATGCACCTGCAAATCAATAGGTAAAACTAGAGATAAGTACTCAAACCCAGGTTTTATGTCCAAATTAATTCCTTTGCAGCTGATGGAACTCCTGCCTAAATAAAGACTGGTTACAATACTATTCCTCTGTGGCTCAAAAGAGATGGCTCTGTGCACATCCAGTCTTTCTTCAGGCCACTTATTAGATAGTATTACCACATTTTGTACATTGTTGAACCTTACTCTTTTTCAACTACAAGCACCAATTCATAAAATCTTGTTCACATTCTGCCCTGGCCCTGCCCTGGCTTGCCAAAAGGCATGTAAAACCAGTAAAAGCTTTAACTCTGCACCCTCTGGTGTGAAAATAAAACACTTTTCTTCACTATGCCTTCAAAGAGAGAACTCATGAGAAAGAACATACACGAAGAAAAAACCCAGTTATTTTATTACACCTAAAAAAATTAAAAAATCATTAAAATGTTTTGTACTATGTTTTAACATTCTTACTCCTTGCAAAAAGTAGTACAATATATACCTTTACTAGATGTTACTAGACTGTCAATGCATTGAATCAAAGAGTATTTTTATGTTAATAGATGTGCTATAACAAATAATATCTAGAATTTGTACAAATAAAAATACTTGGTTTTTTACCTCGAAATAAAAATGTAGGTACGTCATTTTCTAAGCATTTCGCAAAATTTCCTACCAAATGTATCATAATTGCCAATACATAGTTTTATTTGCAAAAAGATTCACATGACTTTTTTCCTTGCCAGGTCTCTGATTTTGAAGGAAATTATCCATTAAACAAATTCTAAATTTTAAAAAAGTTTCTAAATTCATAACACTAGCTATGCCCTTAATTTTATAACTTACATTTCTTTAAACTGAAATCAAAGCCTAAATCCAAGAATTAATATGCTTTAAAGTCTGATTAAGTCTCTGTGAACTTCGTTTTGTTGCTGTCAGTTCTTTTCTGTAACTCTGAATAAGAAACAGGATGTTTCTTTCTTTGTCAGATAATAAAAACAAGAACATAAAACGAATGCAGGACCTCAGTGTAATTCTTGGCTTGCAGCAATTTTGAATAGTGTCATCTGACCTGAACAACAGGCTATAGAAACAGGCTTGTGAAAAACATTGCTTGTAGTTATTCAGTGCAAATATTTTTTTGCAAAATATATCTACTTGTCCAATATATATGAGGCATCCAAGACAGAAGTTTCCAGCTTGTTATTTAATGTCTATGAGGATAAAATGTGTTTTCTCTGGAATATGACAATCTGGATAAGTGACATAGAGTCTAATATCAGATCAGAATTTTTTTCTGATTTGGGAACCGCACAAAAGATATCTTCATTTCTCCTGGTACAATCCAATTAACTCATTTTAACTTAATAATAAAGGACTGAAATTATATGGAATAAACTTTATGAGACAGATTGCATTTTATTTCCTTTATCTGAGCATGATATGATATCCAAGGTATGCCTATACTAATGAGATGCAGTAGGAGTGCCATTTTATAATCATTATGTCAACCCTTAAACCTAATGCCTAATTTCTACAAGGGACTCCCAAGAATTATCTGTAAGTTACTTATCCACAGAGGTATGAATATACTATGGGACATTTATATAAATACCAGAAAATCCAAGTTCTCAAATATGAAATCCATATAGTATTGAAATATTGAAATCCATATACTATTTTAGAGGATCTAGAAGGAAGATTTTTTTTCCCAAGTGAGTTCAGTTAACCACTACTTGTCTACATGAAGTTCAAGGGGAAAAAAAAGGAAGAAGAGGAAAACAATCCTTCGATATGGGCATTACATTAATGATAAGCCTACATTCCCTTCCCCACACACCAAAGGGAGATTGAATCATCTACACAGGAGGAGGAAAAAACCTCTGCCATCACTTGGCAAATACACACTTTAATGATTTCATCACATAATGCATCATCAGAGGAAGAAGAGAAAAAAACATGACCTAAGCTGCCACACTGGTGAGAGACATCCCACAGACAGACACAGGCTTGGTGTAACAAATTTAACTTGTACCCCCGCATCTCTCAAGCAAAGGCTCGGAGGTATGAGACAAACTGGCATCTGCCCCCTCTCACAGGGGGAGGGAAGAGATAAGGAATGTCTGGAGACAAAACCCAGCCACTTTGTATATCTTTTAATGGCAGGAAACACATATTGCCTGGAACAAAACCTAAAATTACATTTCCCCAAACTAATATTCTATTGAGAGGACTGCTGTGATGAAATGTGTTCAACCAGATTTCCTCATCTAGGTGTTATTCCTTACAGAGACCAATATATCTATCTTCTAAGTGTCCACAAAGCAGTTAAAAATAGATAATAGCATTGGTAAAAAAAAAACCAAAAAAACTAGCCATTGCCTCTATCACATCTTTTTTTATACATACAATTTAAAAACCTTTCAGTAGAAAAACAGAAGTCCAATTCTCACTTCAAAGACTGTCAGAGGCAAAAATAATTTTTATGCTGTCCCTGAACTTCTGTTTAGCTTTAGTTATTATGCAAAATATCTTCTTTCAGTTCACAGTTTGTAGAAGGGATGGATAAAAACCATCTACATATGGAGACAAATAGCTGGTCAAAGGGATCCTTTCTGGCATTTGAGTTCATCCCAGCATTTTAACAGCTTAAAAACAGTCGCTGTTTTCTGGTGTTTCTCATGCCTTGAAGGTCAATTGTGTCTTAGAATATAATGCATCAACCTGAGGAAAAAAACATTGTGTCATCTAATTGCCTATTTTTCAAAAACACAGGTTAAATATTTTGTCAGGAGAAAGAGCTTGATGAGCTGCTTGGAAAATAGGAATAGCTCCAGTCTGCATATAGAAAACTCCACAGGTGTGGGCAAAGTATGTTTGATAGTTCAAGGTTTGTTAGTTGGCAGTTTTGGGTTTTTTTTAACTTGACAGCAAATGCTAGGTTGTATTACCAGGAAAAAACAGTGAGCATGCGTTGTAATTTAGGCAGGAATTTAGGAGGAAAGTCATTCTGTTGAATTATTAATTGCTGTAATCAAAAGAGTAATACAGACTTTCCAACTCGATCACTTAAACTACTGTTTCTTTCAAATGATTCAAAATCTGTTAAACTATCAAACGAATACATTCATCATCTATAAATACTTCTAATCACTTAGTTGACTATTAATGCCTTTCTTATAGATAACTATGTATCATTTTAAGGCCTTTGCCTTTTATTGCTTTTTGTTTGGCTGTTTTGTTGGGTTTTTCTTCTACCAGCAAAGCAACTTTTAAAAGTATCCCACAGAGGATATCTTTTGCCTTGTGAGATTACAGAAATTTCACGATTATAAACTGCACCATTTTGACTAAAATTTTGCTCCCAACCCAGAAATGTGGCTTACACTCAGAAGCGGCTAATATATGAAGAAGTTTGGAAATTTCCAAACCTGGAAATGCAAGCAGAGGTGCCGAGCCGAGCACCTGCCAATAAAACCTGGGATTGCGCGATTGTTACAAATTGGTTACTCTGTTGTGTGGCGGGTAAAGGCGGGCTCCGTGCTGCCAGCAGTGCAGGGGGGAGGCAGGGAGCTCCCTCCTGCTGGCCCCATGGCCCAGGGGGGAGGCAGGGGGCTCCGTGCCTCCCTCCCACTGCTGCCGTGGGTGCAAGCGGGCTCCGTGCCTCCCTACCCCTCCCACCATGGGTGAAGGCAGGCTCCGTGCCTCCCTCTCCCTCCAACCGTGGGTGCGAGCGGGCTCTGTGCCTCCTTCCCCTTCCTGCCATGGGTGAAGGCAGGCTCTGTGCCTCCCTCCCGCTGCTGCCGTGGGTGCAAGCGGTCTCCATGCCTCTCTACTACTGGCACCAAGGGGCATCGCCGGGTCAGGGCAAGCAACCCCACGATCCTTACTAATTTGTTACTTTGTTGCACGTTGGTCCTCCCTGCGAGCGGAAATGTGGTTTATATTCCAGTACGGCTTATACGTGGACAAAGACCTAAACATTGCTGACACCCAGACATGCGGCTTATAATCAGGTGCGGCTTGTAATCATGAAATTACTGTACTATGCCTTCATTTAAAGACAATGAGTGAACAAGTGTTTTCAGGTGTCCTGAGCCACCTCCAGGACTGCTTTCTCCTATGGGCTGTAGGTGGATCTGTGCTCCATCTGTGGCTCACAGACTTCCAGGGAACAACCTTGCCTTTCCATGGTCATTTGAGACAGCCTGTGGTCACATTCACACAGTTCTCTCTATGACATAACAGCAATCCTGAAAAAAAATACTTTGAGGGTTTTTTTTGTTTTGTTTTGGTTTGGTTTTTTTTCATCCTATAATCTGCTCTTCCATTCCCTGATTTTAAACTTCTATGTTTTCTGTTGGGCACAAATGTTTATGACATCAGACTTGTTTTCCCACATACACTTATTTATCATATTAACAGGAAGCACATTAAACCTGGAATAATAGAGGTGTTCAGCTCAAAATTCTGATATACTTGGAAAAGAAGGAATATAATTAAACAGAGAGTGTTGGAGCTCAATTTCATTACATCTCAGAAGAAAATTGCTTGACTCAGGAATTTTTCTAGCAGATCTGAATTAAGTATTTAAATACGGTTTTGAAGTCCATTATTTGTCTTAGCATATAATGACTGTGCCTTATCTTAAGAAAAAGCATTATATTTTTTGCAAAATCATTCTTCTTTAGTGTACCAACACAGTATTTAAGAAAATATAAAGTTATTTATAATCTTTCTTTAATAAAAAATTTACTGTAAAAATATGATTTATAAATTTTTCTAATGATGTCAGCAAATTATATCTACAACCACACACACAAACTCTTGCAAGTCTCTTGCACTGACCTTTTTTGATGAAGAAACTTCAGTTTATGAATTTCTCCTTGACTGTCCTCTTGACTCTGAATTCATCTTGACATTTGACCACAGTATTTGGATCAATGAAGAAGGTTCATATTACATCAGAAATTTTTCTCTAGATTTGAATATCCTTTTTGGAAAAGTGGAATACTAACCCTATAACAATGGTAGCTGGAGACTAAATTGTGGCTGCTAATACTGCCTCAGAATTGTGCCCAGACAATGTTTAAAGGTTTTTGACTAATCAGGAAAAATATTTTCCAAATATTTTCCCCACTTTTTTTGTTTTTAAACTTTATGCAAATATTGTATATTAAAAAAAAAAAATCAGCAGAACTCCTGAACAATAACATACAACGTTGCAAGTATTCAGCCACTTGCCAATAAATAATTATTATTTTAAAATGTGTCTTTGTTATATACTTAACAAGGAAGGTAAAAAAGTTTTATTTTCAGGTATATAGCATTCGCAGAACCCTCATATCCTGGTATGCTTTGATAAAAATAAACAAATATCTGAAATTTCAGTTTAAAAAGTATTTAGCTCCAGGTCTTCATCATGTGCTTTGTTTGCAGATGGTTAGAATCAAAATCACGTGGGCCTTAACACAGAAAGAACAGAAAAAAAATCAGGTAAATAACAGAAAAGCTATGGACAAACATTTTCTCTGGCTTTTCATAGATCAAATTATGGAACATAAGTAGATTGTACCAGGAAAGAAAAAATCCATAATGGCATATGTATGCATCCAATGTCGATTCAATACTGACAGTGACCTACTGTCCCTCTGGTACGTTTCTTCCATTGTATCTTTGTCTCCTCCATAAATACAGAAAATTCGATAAGGCCTGCCTTACTAGCTAGAGAGTCAAGACTTTACAGAGCCTTTGCTTTGACTGGCATTTTTATATTCAGTGAAAGGAGCCAACAAAGATACACTGTGGAAGTATTATGTAGGTTTCAAATCATCACTGATTTGAAACCTACATAGTTTTTGATGATATTTCAGCTACATAGCTTTTAAAAACCCTCTGAGGTCATTTTGTAAGAGACTCTTATTCATTTGTTTTGAATGGAAAAAATTTTGTAATAAGACAGGAATCATCAGCCTAGAAAGAGCTGCCGCATCTATGAGATAGTGATACCAGCATAAGACTTTAATAGAGGGAGCTGGTGAGTTTAGGGATGAAAATTTGAATATTGCACAATTATCTATTAAATTGCAAGAGACAAAACTGGACAAAATTATTGCCGTGTGTACTGTAAGCTGGTTTTCATAGTGCTCATCTTTCAAAATGTTTTTGATTACTTTTGTGTCTTAACTCTGGCGTGCAGAGGTCTTCTAAGCAGGACTAAGAAACTGTGTAAGAGTTGCAAGTTTAAGCACAATATACGAAGTCAAATATTTTTAGACTTTAGTAACTGAAATAATTTTGTAAAGCGACCAGGTTTGACACAGTGCTATTGTTTTAGAAAATGTATTTAGTAAGGGCTTTTCCATGATGTTTTGGCTGTATAGTAGAGGCACTCTGGCATCTGCTTAGAGGAATGTTCCCTCTTTAATTCCTTACGCAGGTGGTAACTGTCAGTGGAGTGAGGGCACACTCAGTGCAGGCTTCTGTTCAGTGTCTGATTTCATCTCGGACTCAAGCGTGAGAGGCACAAAATACTCTGGTCTACTCTGGGAAGGCAAATGAACATGTGCTTAACTTTGAATTTATAAATGCCTTCTTGAACTCTGTCAGAGTACTCTGTGTATGACCACAACTAAAGTTTGAACCAAAATAGTTGTGGTCAGTAGGCATTAATCCTACCACATGAACCATTGTGTTCTTTGGACGAGTTTTTGGTAAATGTGCTAAACTGCTCTGGGCAGGAATCCACCCTGTTACTCCTATTGTTCCTGTGTCTCTGTGCCTATGCTTAAACTTTTCCAACACTGCTATTTTCCATGTAAGTAGCAGGAGTGGAAATTACTGACTTAACTTTCTGCTTGCATTACATGTGTGTGCTTGTGGGGAACACATCACTGTGTGAAGATGACTGGTGCCTGTCTGTTTTTCTTGATTTGGAAACAAACCACCTCCCTTTTAAGTGCAAGAAATCATCCTGCCTAGCAGTGGGAAGTGGTCTTGCTGTGGTCTTGCTTATCTAAGACGGGGATGATTACAGAGAGACGAGGTTCAAAGAATTATGGGTTTTAATTCTCAGTAGTTTCTGTTTTCTTCTCTTTTACTCAAAAAGAGGTGTTGTTTTTCTGTGTATGAAGATATACAACTCTTCATAGAACAATGTGTGACCTATTTAGTTAAGAAGAGCCCATCCAACTTTGCAATAATTCTCTTTTGTAAAAAGACCCTCAATTCCACTAGGAGATGGATATATTAAAAACCAGTAGAACAGGAAAGGATATTTTGCCTTGACACCATAGCTATTTTCCTAGATGAAAGAGCAAATAGAATTGAAATGCATTTATTTTATAACTGATCATGTAGAATATGTATAAATCTTTTGGAAGATTTTTTGGGGGATTTTTATAAATTTTCTTAGGCCCACTCAATCTTTCAGGGCCTTTTGTCTCCCTGCTTCCATACCCCACTGCTCGTCTTTTGATTCTGCGCAATTTTTTGAGGGGACCAATATTTATATGTTCTGATCATGACATTTTTGTGACGTTACTTTTACAATGTTAAAAAAAAATTAGAAAATTATAATGCCAAAATTTCTCTGTAAAAAAATTATTGCAGTGACTTGCAATGCTATGATATGAAAAAAATGGGGAAAAAAAGAGGAATAACTGCCTTTATGTAAAGCTATATTTCTGATTTAACTGACATATGGCTATTACATGTGTTTTTATTTTGGGAAATGTGTCACACGATTGTTTTCTATAATGTCTGCCACATGCTGCCTGTTGCTTTTGCATAGAATAGTATTTTGTACTTTGGACAAAATAAAGATAGCTTATTTTCATATTTCGAAACAAACTAGTGTTGGAATGGTTAAAACACTTGCATTGTTCACATGATTTCTGGTTGAAAAGGTCAGTGAGGAGCCAAAAATATCTTATCTCTAGGATCCTGTGCTATCTAATGCATGTTTTTATGTACCCTGAATTTTCTAAGTGAGTTCTGTTCTGCTGAAGTGCTTATATGTGACTTTGAGAAATAATGAACAGAATTATCAGTTTGGTTCAAGATCAGTAAGGATAAAGTTAAATTCCTAAAATCTTTCCCCCCTAGATTCTTTCATGTTGGATCACAACACTGGAGGCCTGAAGTCTGAACACCTTTGACTTCACCTTTACTTTCCTTCACGACCGGCACATCTAGATTACATCTGCGTTTACCACATTTGGTCATATACACTTTCAGCTTCTTCCAAAACCTGAGGATTCTCAGATCCCCTCTCCTTTCATGCCTCACATACTGCAGCTTATTTTTTCTTAACATCATACAAATGACTCTCTTTCAAAATACTTCTGCTAGAGTCATCTTGAATCTTATTTCATCCTTTCTCCTGAGCTATTGATTTTCTTTCTTTTGTTGAATGAAGCAACTGTTTTTACCAGTATGTCCTCTCGATATTTTAGTAAACATTCTTTTAACAGGTTCTGTTTTGCTTTATTTTTCCTCATCCCTATAACCATGCCTTTCTATTTTTCCCTTCCTTCTATTTATTTTTTATTTTTTCATCTAAGATTTAGAGATTGAAGTAAAAAATTAAAATGTTTTCTTTGCCTGTTTAATAACTCAGCAGGGTCTGGGTAGTTTGCCTCTAGGAAAAACAGTAAAACAGTAAATGAATGTTAATCAATGCAAATTCTAACACAAAGAACAGAGAGGAGGAAGAATACTCTAACTCATATAGCAGTGGTTTGAAATGCATTTTTTCAGTGATCTTCTGTTAGGTAGATGCTTATCCAGTAATGTGTACACTATCTGTGTTTTCTAAGATTTTGAACTGTCTGAGTTCATAACATAGGACCTGTCACCTTAGAAGGGTCTTGATAGTAAATACTGTTAGTACAGGATTTTTTTTACACCATCATTCTTGAGAAATCAACAAACTGCAAAAAAGCATTTTCCTAGAAATAAAAACATTTTTGTAGTGAAAAAAAGAACTAGATTTACTTTGCTCTAATGTAGTAAAAATGGAATAATAAAATCATAGAATTTTAGAATGGTTTGGATTGGAAGGGACCTTTAAAGATCACCTTGTCCAATCTTCCCCACCCCCTGGAATGAGTAGGAACTTCTTCAACTGGATCAGGTTGCTCAGAGCCCCAGCCAACCTGACCTTGACACTTCCAGGGATGCGTCATTCATAACTTATCGAGGCAAATTACACCAGTCTCCCCACCCACATAATAAAAAAGTCTTCTTTATCCTATCCTTATTTCTTCCTCAGGTCCAATTCAGTTAAAACCTGTTGCCCCTTGTTCCGTCACTATGAGTAAAAACTCTGTCTCCACCTTACTTACAAGTTCCCTTCATATATTAATAACTACAACAGTATTTTGTCAGAGCTTTCTTTTCTCCAGGCTGAGCTACACCAACAATCTCAGCCTTTCCTCATAGAGGAGATGCTCCAGCCCTTCGATCTTTTTTGTGGCTCTTGTCTGGACCCACTCCAGCAGGTGCCTTCCGTGTACCGAGGATCCCAGAGCTGGATGCAGTACTTCAGATGGGTATCCACCAGAGCAGAGTAGGGAGGGAAATTTTCAACCATCAGCCTACTGACTGCTTTACATGATTATGTTTATTTCTGAAATTAAATTGTCAGAAACAGATTGTTGCCTGGAATTTCATGGAAATAATCAAATACAGTCTATCAAATCACTTAAGTCTTCTTTCATTTTTAACAAGTACTTTGACATGTAAGCTCACTGAATCATTGTCTGTGACTATTTATTTTTTATTTGGAAATGGATATTTGCTTCCCCTGGTCTTTTTGGAAAAATAGCTTTATTATTTGATTAAAAGGAATGAAATGATAAATTATTTGTCAAAGCCATAAAAGGTAGCAGAGCATTCAATACTGTATTTTAGACTATGTTGAAAAGTAATTCTCCCATAATCTCACAGCTTACAAAAAATATTTTGTGACATAATTTTTTTTTTAATAACAGGAAATCAAGTAGGTATATGAGACCAGAAATTAGCTGAATTATGGAATGAAAACTTCCTGAGGACAAAACAGTTTCTGATCTTGTCTACGGTTTGGAGAAGAATAGAAAGATTAAGCAAAATTTTGACACTGCTTTCATCTTGGGACTTAAACAAAACAGTGGCTCTCTGGGTCACAATGTTGAGGTCAAGGCACAGAAATTGTAATAAAGGCTGAAGATAACTAGGGTGCTTTGATCATACCATCTGTGCAAAAACAGAATTGTTCTTATTTCTCAAAACTGCTGTACACATTTCTCAAAATTCCAGCTGAGCAGCCAGAGAGAAAGCACGATGCACCATCCTGGCCAGAAATCTTTAACTGTCCAAAATCTTGGTGGACCAGAACCTTACACTGACTACAGATGAATAGCAAAAAACAAACTTAATAGAACATTATAAAGGGCAGGAAGATCATAACATTTTGGAGGTATATTTTTTTTCTCTCAGCATTGCATAAAGTTGTTCAGAAAATAGTCTAACCAGTTAGAATGTTTCTAAACAGTTTATGATTTTTTGTCATAAAGTGGACCTATTTGGGGGTCTTTTGTATTTTTTCTCATTGTTTCCATCTGGAATCTTCTTTCTAGTAAAACATGTAGAAAGTTTCCTTTGAGAGAGAGTGAAAAGTAGAAAAGCAAAACTACTCTTCAACAATAAATTACAGTCACAGTTTTATACAGAATCTATATTTTTGTGTCTTGAACTCAGAGGTCTTAATTTTCTGTACAGGTTTTTCACCAGCACTAGAAAAGTATTTTTTTATGACAGTAGAGGATCTTTAAGATCATCTAGCTGGGCTTTGTAACACAAGGTATGGTATTTTATTTGAAAATGTTTGCTTTGAATTTGGAACTTTGTGACTGAGAACATAGTCCTTAAAAAAATCTAACCCTAAAGTTTTAAGGCTATAGATCATCAGCTTCCCCGTTTGCAGGTTACATCAGTGATTAGCTTTCTACAAAAGCTAGCTACCTGCAACATCCTAGGCAGGTTTCTTTGAAAATTATCCCTTGGTAACTGGTTTTAATTTGCCTAGTTCTTGCTTCATTTGCTGCTGTAGTTCATTATCCTTTTGTATTCGATATAAAAAAATCCTACCATCAGAAACCTTCTATCTTGTAAGTACTTTCAAAATGAGCAAACCTGCCATGTAATTTCTCCTTGAAAAGCTAAACAAATTGAGCTTATGTAATTAATGTGAGCCTGGGTCTCAGGAAGCACTATGTTGCTGGGTTTTGAATGATGTCCATGCATATAGCATAATTCTAATTGGATGGTATTTTCCAAAACTAGACTCAGTGTTGTATCCTGTAGAAGTTAGGGCACCATTGCGCTAGTCTTCTAAAGATCTAAAATACTGCTACAGTCTCTTTTGGATATCACTTTATAAAATGGGTTTATTAGTGCATCATCTCAGACCTGACACTCATATTTGCTTTGTCCATATTGTTAGTGCTTAAAGCTTGTTGAGAGAAGGAAAGTATCCTTGAATGTAGCCAACTCACACATTTTACTGCTGGTAAGATGTCCAGCAGGACAGTGAAGATAGAAAAAATGGGACAAATCCTGACCTTGTACTTATACAAGGAGTATGTATATGAGGTCTTTGGCCACTTCAGGGTGAAGTAAAAATGAAGTAGCATAAACAACCACTGATGAAAACGTGGTCCTGACACTTGGACATGTTCATTGGGTGAGTCTGAGCCCTCACCTTGGACATCAGCCAAACTTTTCTCATAGACCATTATACACTGTACATCTTGCGTTTCAGAGAAGCACAAGCATCCATAACTATTTTGAAGTCACATTTTCCTGTATGTCACACATTTGGAAACTAGGATGTTTAGAAAATATCAAACTCACAATGGAATTTTCTGAATTATTGACTGGAAATGACTGTACAGACTGAATCTTTTTCCTTTTCTCTGGACAGAGTCAGTCACAGAGTCAGAGTAACTCATTTTGATTTGCATTCCAAAAGCTGGTATCATTTTATCGACAACAACAACAACAACAACAACTACAACAACAACCACCAACGTCATTATGTAAGAAGTATTAATGCTGGACAGTGACAAAAAATATGCAAAGGTTGAGTATGTGGGGCCTGAACAGCTGTGAAAGGCACAGTGATTCACACATGAGAGAAAAGAGAGAAAATCACCTTTGATTTTACGAAACTTTTAATCACTTATGTTTCATAGTATGTTTCCACTGATTTGATTCAATTTGCCACATTATGAAAAGATCTTTTAAAAGATCTTGAAATTTCAGGAAAGGTTTTGTATTTATGCCTTTACCCACTGTGCAGTAATGTTAGCGATAAAGAAGTATCTTCAGTATGGAAAAAAAAATTGCTCATATGCTCTGCAGTGCCATCTACAGTATTTTTGTCACAACTGAACCATTTAATAGGAAACAATGCACATTATTCTATAAAGGAAAAATAAAGATGAAAGTGTGAATATATCAGTATTAAACAAACATTAGAGAACTGAACTACAAGTTAGGAGGGGACTTACTAGATTAAAACTCTATTTCCAAAGTATTTTCATCTTTGACTTAAACATAAAATTTTATCAGAAAGGGTTTGAATTGTTTAATAACTTTGGAGCACAATCAGCAAATTGTAACTCCCATAATACTGAAAAAATTTTCATGATACCATTTTACAGAAAAATGACATCATCATGCAAATAAGAGACATATGCATTATAACTTTTAAAACAAACCTCCTTAGGTTGTCTTTGCCTCCTGTCTTCAGCCCTTAACTTTAATGTTACATTTTTGCATTATTCTCCATGCTTAGAAATGTAAAACAATACACAGAAATCAATTCTGTCACACATTTCCATGAGCTTAAAAAACTATTTTAAAGCATTTTTTTCTTTTAGAAATTAGTTTAAACTTTGGAGAATTAGCAGTATTATTCCAAATGTTGAGAAAAGATAACATTTTAGGTTATAAACTAAGATTTCATTACATTTTGTATACATGGTATAGTAAAAGTATGGTACTTGACCTCATATGAGCTTCATTTTTGCTACAGTCTGGGTGCAATACTTCATTTAGAAAAAAAGTTGAATGTTATGATTTGCTAAGTATAGATCTTTTGAGAATATAATATTTTTACTACCTTAAAGTCCTGATCTTTAAATTCTATACAAAGAATGCTCCATATGGTATATGAAGATGAAAAGCTTTTATTTATTAAACCAGAGTTAACTAGTCTCTAGAAAATTTATTGCTGATCAAAGTAAGCAGTGATGAACATTTTTAATCAGAAGTTGTTTTAAACTAAGGTAATATTTCCTTGACCACTGAGCTTAGAAGTCTGTTTGAAAGTATTTTAAAAAATACTTTTAAAAAGTAATGTATAGAACAAAGCGACTTTATGTTCATTTGCCTGCTTACTACTGTGGAAAAGCTTCAGAGGAACATATGTGCAAAACCTTGTTTTCCTAGTAATTACTCAAAAAGTAAAACTGTCAGCAAAACATGAGGGCCTGCTTTTCCTTGGGTTTGTTGTTTACACCTTCTAAAAGTTGTAGAACCACAAATTTTTGTAAGGTATGAGTGGGAAGAACAATTTCTGTTTATTGTTTAAATTTTACCAAAAATACCAAGAACACTGGGTCACATGGAAAGGTCAAAGCAATTATAACATTCTTCAATGATGATAAATGAGAAGTCAAAACTGGAGCGTATCACTATTGTGCAACTTCACTATAACAAATAAAATTAAAGACTCCCCTGTTACATACCTTAGCAGCTGGCTCTAACAATTAACCTTAATCATCAAATTCATAGAGATCTTATTATCACAGCAATTTACCTGAATGTTAAAGTCAGTGTCAAAAATAATGGGTATGATCTGCCTATTAATCATTGAAGGGACCTGTCAGGTTTTGGTATTCTCTGGGAGCAGGTGGGACAAACTAATGGGTGTAAGTCCACTCTCCTGATGTGTGAGGGCTGGAGTCAGAATCCTTGAGAGGGACACTGGACACATGGTTACACATAACTGACCATGGTTATTAGATATCTATCATTCAACAGCAGAAAGGGCAAGGCACAGATCTGCAAGGGACACAGGTAAGGACTCGACATCAGATTTACTGGACAAGTCTTGCTGGCTTTCATGGTAAACATATAATGAAAATAAATTATAGTAAATACAAATAATACGTGTAAATATGAAAATAAATTTCCTCTTCAACTGACACAAATACAGGTAATTATTTTAAACTCTGTATTAGCAATTCACTGACACCATCCCTTAATTGTACATATTAACAATCCCCTGCCAACTTCTATTAATTGTCCTATCTGTAGTTTGTGATTCAATGAATTAAAAACAAATCTAATAAAGTTAAAATATAGGTCTGTTTTTTAAAATTGTATTCGAGTCTTGGAAAAAAAATCCTACACTTTTTTTGCTTAGTTTTCTTCTTGTATTTTAGCTGTTTCTTGCACTGGACCTAAAATTGCAAGAGAGGCACTTCCCTTTGCATGGTCTTTCTGAGCCAGCCAAAACCACATAATGATGGAAACCTCACAAGGAAGCCTATTTTGAAAAAAAATTGCCTGGTTGTCTGCAATGTTTTTCCTTAGCCTGTTATTTCAGGGAAGGGGTGGGAACAGGGATGTTGTTCTTTGGGTAGTGTGTGGGTAGTGATTAGTATTGCAAAAGCCTACAGCTGGACTGCTTAGCTGACAAAAACAGGGAGCATACAACTACACGAGGACAAAAAGGCAGGGGACAGCACAAAACCTCTCTAACTTTCTTTATTAAACAGGAACCATAGCTAGTGAGGATGTCAGAGTATATAGAGCCTGGGAAAATGCTACATGTCCACATCTTAAATGCTGGAGATGCCACAGCCTCCAGCTACACTGGGATGAGGAGCAGGCAGCACAGCTATGACTCTGCCATATGACGCAGACAATGTTCAGGAGACCTGAACTATTCAGGTGAGTTGCTTTCAAGACTAGAATGACCACCATCGTCTGTAAAAAGTGAACAAACTCTTTGTTGGAATATATTTTTCCAAATTTGCATATGTGTGAATGTTGCTGGTCTTTTTCATAAGTCACTACTCATCATCTTCATGGTTCCTTCATGAATCTGGCTGCCCAGTTGCAGCTGGCTCAGAAAATACTTTTTTTTTTTTTTTTAAATGTGCTGAAATGACTTTTTGTTCAAATGACGAGAGCTTAGCCTTAGACCTTTATTCAGCAACACCCTCTTAACAAGATAAAAGCTTCTCTAAGAATGTTTGGACTTACGTACAGTTCTGCTGTGCTGTTAGAAATGGAGACTGGAAGTACTGTTTGCACAACTTTTGGAAGTTAGACCATGAGTATAAATGTTAAAAAACCAAAATACATAGGCCTGCAACAGCAAGAATAATTGCATCAAAACACTTTAATAAAGACTAAATGAGATGTCTGTAATTAAGGAATACTTAAGGAATTTAGGTAAACAAAACAGGACCACATGAGTAGGAATATTTTGCTGCTTTGTATAGTGCTCTCTGCATTATCTCCTGACTTTAGGGATTGAACCATGGCCCCCATTTCTGTGGCAGCTAGAAAAGAGGTAGGCCTTGAACCTTTCAAGGATTTCACCATGTCAAATGAGAAACATGCTAGATTCTCATCAATAAACTCTGGCTTTTGTGTTACTCTACATGTGTTGGTCTTTTCAATAACCTATCTTATTTTATTTGTTTTTCAGTGTCCAATATTGTACAGTTGATTGTACAGTTTGTTCCATGTTTGAAATGCTTCATTCCCTTACATTTCATATTCCTTTTCAATTAAATTACCCCTATTTCTTCCTTGGGGAAAACCAAAACAGAACAAACAAAACAAAACAACCCAAAAAGCCCCACCAAAACCAACCAAACAGAAAATTCTCAGAACACCCCTAGGACTGTGATTCCTCACTGTTCAAGTCATGCTGTATCTTTAAAGAATCTGCTAAGTGTCTGGATCTGGCATCACTAAACACAGAGGAACAAGAGTGCAAGTTAGTCTCAGATGCAGTTAAATCCGTTTTACCTGTACAAAAAAAAAAGTCATTCCTGGAGGTGGCCAGTTATGTGCTTTCTATAGCTGAAAATGGAAAGAGGGGAAATAAAAGACAGGTGAAAGGATAAGAAAGGGTTGATTTAAGTAGGCATATAAAGATTTTTTACTCAACTTCTTAATTCCCAAAGATTTGTGTGCACCCTATAAAAAAAATCTGTTTCTGCTAAGGCTTTTGGCAGGGAATTAAATAAAAATTCAAATTGGTGAACCAGCCTTGGGCAAGTTGGACTGGGCTGAAGGAGAAAATTTCATCCCCTTGTTTCAGATCTGAATAAGTTTAAGATGGCAAAACTGGAACAAAAGAATATCAAACAATAAATTACCAGCCACAAGCACAAAGGCATAGAATCACGGAAAAAAATTATGACTGGAAGGGACTTCAGTATATTATCTGGTCCAATCTTCTGCCTTAATGCAGGATCAAGAATGCATATGTCAGCCTTGACAGAAGTTTGGATAACATCCTGAAGACAGTCTACAGAGAAGCTTACTACCTCCCTAGGAAATTTGTCCTAAAACCTCACAATCCTTAGTGTTACAAGATTTTAGTTTTAGCTATAACATATTGCTTTCTTTAGCACCTTTTTAAAGACTTTTTGCTGTTTAAATGTTATGACCATAGGCACACACTTGAGGTATAATACATACTAATAAAGATGATTTGGAAAAGAATCTGTTATTGCCCATTGAAAAATGGAACTGATTATTGCAGAAAATAAATTATAATTATTTTTTTAAAGTTTTATACTAAATGGCTATAAGTCATACAGTGGTTTGTGTTGGTTGGAAAATGTAAATGCAGGGTGTGAGAGAGATTATACGTACTATCTTTAAGGTCAAGTCTGCTTTGGTGTGGGAAGTTAATCCTGATTGTAGGATCCAAAAATTACTAATAGTAAATTAAATACTAATGCACAAGACACTTCAAAACATGCAAAAAAGTCCATTTCACAGACAGTATTAGTTTGTTGAGCTAATGATTTACGAATTTACACAAAGCCTACTGATTGGTTTAGAAAAAAATAAACCTGCAATTCACCTTTAAGTGAATTGTTCCTTTTTCATTATGCTTACTTTGTAGTTTTGATAGAAATATAATCATTACTATTATAGCAAGATTTTTTTCCCTAAAAATCTCAGAGATTTACATTCTAGCTTTTAAGAAAATATGCTCCTACTTAATATTTCAGAAGTACTAATCAGAAATTTAAAGCGACTTTAACAGTCAACACAGGAATTACATTTTGCGAAAGTTTGCCCATAGTACACCACAGCAGGAAATATTAGCTTACTCTCTAGCTGTGCTTCAGTGGAAGTTTAAATAAAGAACTGATAAAGATATAATTAAAATCTGTCAGTTTGAGTATATCTCATAAATTATTAAAATCTCGCTCCTTCATATCTTGCTGTAATTATTCTGCTTTACTCCTCCAGCTCTTGCAATTACTGTTCACAGGGCCAGGCTGACACCTAAAGGGGCCATCTGCAGAACTTAGATAAGGGCCCTGGCTCCCTTGAGCAGCTGTAGGGTGGGTGGGAGAGGGTAAGACTGCAGCCTCCAGGCTCTGGGAATGTCTTGGCACTCCTGGTGATACGTGGGAGTGGAGATGGATTTCTGTATATGGTTTAAATATATGGATCTACATCTTGATTGAAGTGAGCAGAATTAAACCTTCCAGAGAAACAATTGACACCAATGTTGAAACATGACACTTTGCAACAGATGCCCCAATGCTGGACTGTCTAAAAGTCCTGAACTTTCAATTATATAAACTAAATGCCTACTTCAAGGCAAAGTCAGAAGTTGTCTTCTTAGGAAGCCTCTTGGTCCTAAAATTTATCCCTGTGGAAATTGAAGGTAGCTCCATAGTCAGCAGGAGAATGGTGCAGTTTTCTCTGTATGATTGCATGTTTAGTTAGACATTAAGTGGTTCCTTTGTCTCATTTTTACCCAATACAATTCTTAGGTAATTTGAAGATTGCCCCATTTCACTAAGTGCTTTTCACCATGTGCAAGTGCACTGACTATAGCTGATCTAAAGGAAGCAGCAGTAGAGGATTGCAAAGAATTTTTTTGAAGGTTTTAGTTTTGGTATACAATTAGACTAGCATCATTTTGATTGAGATGGTGGAGTCAGGGCAACACATGGGACTGTGCCTTCCAAGGAATCCAGGAGCAGCGGGGGCTTCCTGTGGGGAGGGCAGGCAAGAGACTGGTAGCATCTCCCTCCCACCCCATCAGGAGCAGGGCAGGCATAGAACATTTGCCTGTGCTTTGGGCACTTCCCTGAGACAGGGAGAGCCCAAGGCAGAGATGGGATGTGGTCCTGCAGATGGGCCTGGCTCAGAGGCAGGCCAGGCTGAAGGGAGCCACAGTCCAGCCTTGCTGCATCGCTGGGGTGGGGACTGATGGCCCTGGGGCTGGCATGGGGTCCTGGATTTTGAGCAGGGGAGCCCAGGGAAATGGGCAGGGGCAGACAGGGCTGATGGTAGTCTTTGGGCCCTAGCTGTAAGTTCTAGGTTTGTTACTTTAAATCTCATACTGGGTAAAAATCTTGTTTTATTTTCATCTTTGTAAACACTCTTTAGGTTAGTCATATTTTAATGTAAACAAGAAAATGTTTAAAATACATTAGAATGTTAGAATAGTGCATAAAATCAAGAAATCAACTGCTTTTCAACATCATGTGTCACTTGGATTTCCTCAAAGAACATCTCTCTCTAGGGAAGCTCTGCCTTAAACAGTATTAGTCAGTAATCCTTGCAATGCGCGTGCTGAATTTTAAGATTGTTAGATAACCTCATTCAGTAAGGCTAATGTCTTGGTAAACCTGCACTAAACATTAAAGTCCTTGATGAGTTAAATTTTGATGCTGGACTTCATGAAAGAATTCTCTCCATGAAGAGAGACTTGCCCTTAATGATCAGGCCCTGCCTTGTGCTCATCATCTGCAGGAAACCATAGTGGGACTATGACTCCTGTCCTTTACAGGAGTTCTGCTTTCTTTAGTAAGATTTACGCCTAGTAGGTGTGGGCACTGACCTTCCTCTATTATGAATTCAGAGGGTTTGGGGTGAAGGAATGGTAATTCAGAGTGTCTTTAAAATTTTGAATTGGTCTCTGGCAAAGCTTTTATTTTCTTATTATTTCTTAAGGTAAAATGTGAGGTTAACTTGTGAGGAGGAGTAACTATTCCATACTTACTCACAGACATTGTGTCTGGCAGGAGGGAATTTCACCAGCAGGATATTTGGAGAGACCAGAAGCAAATTGCTTTCTTGTTTGGGAGCAAATGAGAGCTGGGAGCAAAGATATGTTTTGAGTGACTCAAGGCTAAATCTTGACAGCAATTATTTTGTTTCCTCTGAGAAGTGCTGGTGAGAGATGGTTGGTGTTTACTTCGTAATTTGTGAAGTTTGTGTACGAATTAAAATCTTCATGCTGTTTCAGATTATTTTTTTTTTACAAAAACTTGCGACTTTTTTGTGATTGGAGTAACTTATTTATCTTGCTTGTGTAAACCATTTTCCTGCTAGGAAATTTTTCTTGGCTTAATTGTATAGCCAAAATTTGTAAATATTTCCCAATCCAAGACATTAATCTTTTGGTGTGGTATATCTTGCTTTCTTGTAGCTTTTCCCAAACATTTTGAAACAGCCCTCTAGGTTGAATATTTTCTGTGAAAAAATTAGTAGTGGGAAAGATACATGGAATATACTTGAGTGTACTTGGGTGTTTCTACATGCAAGTAACTGATGAAGCAGCAATATTTAGTGGTGTGAAGTGTCATGGGGAAGAGAAACCAGATAAAAATGATCCATTCTATTCTGTCATGGCTGATGTCTAGAGCTCTCTTGTGATTACATAATAAAAATAATAATGCTTTTATGTCTACATCATGGATTTTTTAAAATTGTATGGAGATGAACTTTGACTTACACAAAAAATTCATTCCTTTAATTTCTTCTGGTACGATACATGCAGTGTATTTGTTCAGTGTCTTTTTTTACAGTTTCCTGAAACTGACAATGTTACTCTCTTAAATTTTCTTTTACATCTCTGTAGAAAAAGTTTTGAATAATTTAAAATACCAGACATCTGGACTTTAGGAACCAAAGCCATCCAGCAAATATATGTTTTCACACTCTTCATAATCATTGACCAGAATCTTGTAATTTGTTTTGGCTTTTTTTTTTTTCCCCAAGATATAATTCAAGTTGTAAAAACACCAAGAAAAGTCCCTCTATGGCTTATATTAAATATCCAGAGTCCAAACAGAAGTTCTATTCCTATCAAGTCTTTCTGAAACAATACATTAGCTATGCTGAAACCTTCCATGTCATCAAGTACATACCACCACCGATGTTTAAAGTTAACTTGCTCAAAGTTTCACCACATCTGGTTTCCAATTTTCTATTCCCTTTAAAAGTACTTTGCAAATTTCACATAGCCTTTTTGGGGCTGACACAAGATACCAGAATGGTAAGTAAAGTGAATCATCATGTCTAAGCAGATGCTTTTAATTAAAGCCATCACCTTGAATATATGAGGTCCAATTTTAATCTTTCATTCTGCCTAGAACTTTAATCTCCACTTTCCTTCTTAAGGAGTATCAAAAATAAAAGGGCATTTTCAGGGTAGCTCTTTCCAATTCCTCTAGGGAGTCTATTTCATTTGGAATGAAATTTTTAGGAACTTAAAGTGAGGACTGGAATATAAGCTCCCCCGTTGCAGATACATATCTCTTCCTCTGTTTTCTGTTTTCACTTCTCTATGGCTTAATGAATATTGAATTTTTCTCTGTAGTGAAATAGTTTCAGTAACAACAAGCAAAAGAACACTGTGTGAGACTATCCTGTGATCAGAGCACTCACCGGCAACTGAGAGCTGTGGGTGTAGGTACTCCTGTGCCATTCTCAGTCCTAGTAGCCAGAAGTGATTTGCCACGGGGAGCAGGTATCAGCCATAGCAGTCTTCTCTTAGTGCAGTAGTTCAGGAGGAGTGCATGACTTAAAGTTTTCTTACCTGCCAAGCTCCAGTAGAAGTTTTTCTTGCAGACAACTGCAAGAAGAAAAAAGACTACTTCCAGCTCACAATAAGGTACTTCAAGGGAGAGGGAGACTTGGGCCTTGCCCTTTCTTTTTTCATTTCACTCTAACAGATTTATGCATATTTTCCATCAAAAATCTGGGTTTTTATGGATCCCTGTCTTAAGTTTCATCTATGTGCATGCATAAAGGATGGTGACTACTTTGACTTGTTGGGATGTCTCCCTTGAAACTGCAGGGCTTAGGACACTGTGATGCTGTATCACATTGTTTTAAAATCTTTCATGACTGCCATGCTCACACCTTTCATTCATATTTGCTTATTAGTCTATTTGGGATAGACTCCAGCAGCTCAACACTGTACTGTAATTTGGATGACAAAAATAAATTGCAGAAGCTGTGTTCCAGGGGACATCTCCTGCCTGGAAAGTCACTGCCATGGTACTGCAGTATTCTTTACAATATCTGGGACAGCAGTCTTCAGCAAGAGCCATCTCACCATTACACACCTCAGTTGAATATCCTGTCAGTCTATGATTCCCAGAGCAGACTTGAGTGCATTTCTCTAGGTATGCAACCATGTACAGCCCCACAGCTTTCTGTGCAGCTGTGCTTCACTTTCAGGGACCTGAGAGTCTGCCCATCAGTATTTTTATTGAGCAGTTCAAATCAGGCATTTCAATTTGTGATGGGGGATGAGGAAATGATTTTTTTAAACCACCCATAGGTGTGCATTTAATACTTATAAACTCAGATTTCCCTGCAAGTAAATGTGACACTTCACTTGAATTGTGCGTGGATGGCAAATATGAGTTTGTTCTGTCCGTAGTGATTTTTCTGGGACGTGTTTCTGTGGCCACATTATCACTTTCCTGGTCCTTAAGCTTACATGTCTTGTTTCTGAGAAGGGTTTTTATCTTTAATTCAGCAATATCTCGACTGTGGTTCTGTAGCTTTCACAGGGCTTAGGGAACAATTGGTTTAACCACACAAAATGTACTTGTACTTTAAGTTTGTTTCTCTCCAATCTGATATAAAGCAACTTCTACTCTCCTAGTCATCTATATGCCCCGCTGGACTCTTTTTTTGCAATCTACCCTGGCTTTGATCCTCCCCAAGGGAGCTTGTTAGAACATTAGGGTTCCTTGCTGTAGCAAGTGTCTCTTAATGATGATAAAATGTGTAAACTCCTAGGCAATTATTAAAGTTTCCTCTTAATTTTTCTAGATTAATGAGAGCACTGAAACTCGCTAGTCCCAGAAATAAACAACATTTTTTGATAAAGATTACAATAATTTATTAACACAGAAGTTTATGGTTATTGTTTGTTATAGATACAGAAGTATTGGTTGTGTTATACAGTACTCCATTTCTATATATTGCAGTATCAGATACATCTCATTGCTCAGGAAAAGAAATAAGAGACTGACATCTGTGCATTTGGACTAAATTGTCTTTGACTCTCTGCAGGCACAGTTGATATGCTTTTGACCAAATAATTGTTCCAGTGAACCTCAAACCTGCTTTGAAGTACTTTCTGCTATTTTATTCATAGATAATTTATTTGAGAAGCAAGTGGCAAAAGAGCTGAAATATGCTAAAAGATACAAAATCTTTTAGATAAGCCAAATTCTATATTTGAGGGGAGGTTTTTTTATATTTAAGAATCTCCTTTAAATGAAACCACTTTCTAACAATTTTTGTTCTGAAGTTAATTGTCCAGTCAATTTCTTCTGCACATTTTCATGTTCTTTTTCTGTTAAACTCATAAGTGCTTTATGTACTTTTTATTTGTGATCTAATCAGCGCTACCAAAGAATTTCTTCCTTGAACTAATTTTTCCTTATTCAAAAATGTGCTAAATTCTTAATGGGCAGCTACAAGTCAATCTCATCATGCTGCTCAGCTTTCCCCTCTTTCTGCCTATAGAATTGCATGGAAGTGGTGGCAAGCATTCATATCTATATTACAAACTCCCCCTGCCCTGAAATAACTGGCAGAAGCTTTTTTCTCATTCCTCCCAATACAGTATATAGGTTGTCCAAACAGAACTAAAGTGTGAGAAAGAAATGATAAAATCACGGAGTTTTGAAGGAATTCCTGTTGTCATGTTATTTCAGTAATTTATTTTGAAATATATGCATGTATAGCAAGCTATGTTTTAATATCATACATATATATGCATCTATTTCTGAATATTTAGTGCTTAAATTGTATAGATCAGTATAGAATACTTCACAGTTTAACTGTTGGACTGTATGATTTCCTTGGAGACTTCTGTGCTTGGATGAAAGGATACTCTTTTTTCATTGATAGCATAATTATGATTATATCCTAATGTATTGCACTTGTGTGTAACTGAAAGGCATGTTGAAGATTTGGGATAGCCAGAATGAATACAAAACTGCAAACAAAATAAATCACACAAGACCATCCTATCTTATGCAACTGTACATTTATCAATTCAACAGGATGCTCTGGAGCTGACCAGATGTGCTGCTGACCAACATATGAAATTAAATTTAATGTATAAAAACATAGAGTAATGCATAAATAAATTATAATACATTTATTTTGTTATTAGAACTGTATAAGAGTAATGAAAATTACAGTAATTTCATGAATATAAGCCGCACGGACTATAAGCCACATCTCTGGGTGTTGGCAAAGATTTAGGTTTTTGTCCTTAAATAAGCCGCACCTGAGTATAAGCCGCTCTGTCGTTCACAGTGAGGACCCGCGTGCAACAAAGTTGCCAAATAGTAA
>PYHW01009979.1:943579-962547 GCA_013186435.1 Turdus rufiventris
TTTTACTGGCAGGTTGCTCAACTCGGCACCTCGGTTTCCACTTCAGGGGTTGGAAATGTCAGAAAATTATTCACATATTAGCCGCCCCTGAATGTAAGCCGCATTTCCGGTGTGGGAGCAAAATTTTAGTTAAAATGGTGCGGCTTATATTCGTGAAATTACTGTAAACGCTGCTTTTGTTTCAAGCACTTCATCAGAGTTTAGATTTTTCACTTACAAAGAGAATGAGTCTGCTTTTCTGTGATGTAGTGATCATACACTAAAACTGATTTTAATCAGGAAAATTCCAAGGCCAGTTACTTATCAACATGAAAATCCAAATATGCTATGTTAATCAAGGAATTCTTAGTCACATGCTCATTAGTTGCTCCAAATAGCCCTAAAAGATGTGTAATTATTTTTTCCTCTATCCTAGTTTCAGCTGGTATATAGTTAATTTTCTTCCTTGTAGGTGGTACAGTGCTGGTTTTTGGATGGGTTGTTTTTTTTTGTTGTTGTTGTTGTTGGGGTGTTTTATTTGTTTTTTGTTTTGTTTTTTTTTATTTTTAATTTAGTTTGAGCATAATATTGCTAACACACTGATTAGTCATGGGTTGAACTTGATGATCTCAAAGGTCTTTTTCAACCTAGTTAATTATGTGATTCTGCCATTCTGTGATGTTTTAGCTTTTGCTTAACAGTGCTTCTTTTAAGTCAAATAATTTTCAATGTGCCATGTTCTCCCAGTGAGCAGCTGCTCAAGAAGCTTTGAGGGAGCACAGAAGGAGAGCTGAGCTGACCTGGCAAAAGGGATATTCCATACCATAGAATATCATGTTTGGTACACAAACTAGGGGGAAGTTGGTCAGTGAGTAGTGTGCAATTGACTGAGCATCATTTGTCTTTCTCAGGTTTTATTTGTCTTTCTGTTTGTCATCTGCCTTTTCATTACAACAACAGCAACAACAAAAAAACATTATCATCATTACCATTATCATTATAATTATCATTATAATTTTTATTGATTGTTGTTATTGTTACAGTTTGTTATCATTATTATTTTACTCTATTCCAGTTATGAAACCATTCTTATCTTACAGGCTTTACTTTTTCTTATTCTCCTCCTCTTCCTATCAGAGGGAGGGGAATGAACAAATGCTTGTGTGGTATGTAGTTGCCAGCTAGGGTGAAACCACACCTCCTTTTTAGGTATATATACAGCAATAATTCCTTCTTTTTTAATATGTATATATGTTTTTGCTATTATTATTGCTCTTTATTAGAAAATAAAGTGAATTTCTCAGAACTGAAGATGCATATTTAGATCAGTACTATCCACCATGTTGCTGTCAGAATGTTTATGTGTACAGGATCATTTCATTATTTATACTATGGGAGATTTGATAAATATGGAACAAAATTAGTACTTCTGACAGTTTAGGCAGTGGTCATATGGCAATTAACATTTTTTAAAATTATTAATCTTAATTTTATTGGTTTGATTTAAAGCCCCTCCTCTTTATATGTCAGCTTGAAATGTCTTCACATATGTCTCTTTTTTTTTTTAAATTCAAGTTCCAATATTATGCACCTTTTTAAAAGTTCTTTCATTACATTTCAGATACTTGCTGACCCTTAAATTTTTTAAGGCATCTCTGATGAGTCTTTTTGTGTAATTTTAAAAATAATTTTATTTGGCTATGAATGTACACTGATTCCGTGGTGTAAATTTTTTTTAGTGAGCAACAGACATAACAGAATATCATAAAATATTGATGAACGTTGATGAGTCATTAGTATATCCTGATAATATTGCATGGGAATTTTTAATGATATATTATGACATAATGATATTACAAAGGAGATGCTCTGTGTGATATAATATCCCCAAAGCTATTACAATATAATTGCCAGTCCAGAGCATTATCAAGCATCAGTTAAACAGCATCAAATCAGAGGCTTGAATTTCGGTATCTTTCTTAGTACTTGTACTTAGTACTTGTCAAAAATATGCAACTTTTCGTGAGACTAGTTGTGCATACTAAACACATAGAGTGACACATGATAGAGACTCACTCACAGTATTTATTTCAGTCAGTCTAATCATGGAGGCAAGAAGCTATTAATTCTAAGGCAGAGGGAATAATCATGCTCTGAAATAAACCAACCTAAGACTATGTTCTGCAGATTAGATGGTCAGAAACTGCCTATCCTAGTGTAATGAAATTGTACTTTGTTCTGAATGACTTCATTGCTGACTCTACCATTAGATGAGAAAAGAAAGACAGAATGAAAAATATAAGAAGAGTTTGAATACCATGATGTTTTAAAGAGATAAAAACATTTTAATGTAGATTAAACAGTTAATAAGTTGGGAGCGGAAGGTCAGTATTTGTTGAATGAAAGTAGTTCAGGAAATTGATGCAAGTGGAATAACTCTGGGTAAAAAGTATAGTTAGTTCTGGGACAAATCCATTCAGTGGACCCTCTGAGTGCCATGGGAAGCACTAGGGAAAGAGCTGACATAAAACCATCTTGACAGTCCCCTGTGGATCCAAATCTTGGCCCTGTCTGAAATGCTGGGATTGTTTGTATGAACTCAGGACCCTCCAGCTATGATAATTCAGCCTTTGGATCATCGCTGAGTCACACTGTTCTCAGGACAGAGGCAGATGACACAACCTAATCTTTGCAGTGAACTGGTTTAACCACTGTCTGCATTGTTCTCTCCTCTCCTGCTATTTGTCTTGTCTTGCTTTTATAGTGTACAAAAACCTGGGGGAAATATTTTTCTTCATTAAGTGAAGTGCATTTTTTCCATAGCAGAAGGGATTCAGGTGAAAACACCAGTACAGAGATTAATTTAAAAAGCTGAATTAAAATGAGTGGCTCAATTGATTGTTTTCTGTATACTCTTGCTATGAACAGATAGCACAAACTCAGTCTCAGGTACAAACAATGTGGCTCATGGGTCGTTGGTTTGAAATATATCCAGCTGTAAATTCATATCTTTTCAGTGTTCTCTAGAATGTGAAAACATAAGTGCAATTCATTTAGATGTTCATGCAGCGGTGATAGCCACAGTAATACCTTTGCGAAGTTATAAAGTGCTTAAGGTAAATGCCAAGCCTTCTTCCATTTCACTCAGGAACTAAAGCTGAAACAGATTTTCAAGTCATCAACCTCACAAAAAAATTAGTTTAAAAAAATCACCCTGGAATACATAGGCAGTTTGCTCAGGAAGCTGGCATGTGGGTGTGATAGATATATAAATATGCTACCTTGCAAATGAGCAAGTTAGACATTAAGCAGGCTAGTAGTCAAAGTGACATGATTTATCTGAGCTCTTTAATACTTACTCCAACAGTGGATAAAAGTAGCCTCATGTCTGCTGAACTATTAGTTCAGTTTGGAATATCTGAGCCCATAATTTTGGAAGAATTTCTCAAAGAATTTAAGTTTTAATATTATTCTAAACACTGCCTGTTTATCAATTGGAAAGCTGAATGGGGACTTTAGAGGTTCATATTAGAAACTAAACCAAACAAACAAAGAAATAAAATTTTTATCTGGTTTTAAAATAAGTGCATCCCTTCAAGCTAAGTAAAAACTCAGTTCGAAACAAGATTTGAGTTCTAGAAGATTGGTTCTCCTTCTGGTTTTCACTGCACTTTTTCCTTTGATTTTCTCCAATGTGAGATCAGTATGGGTACTGGTTTCTGCACTGTGGTACTCCTTTATCCTTTTGATATTCATGAAAAGCCAAAGTCTAATTTACTTGAGTTAATAACTCCTTTATTGCAAACAAACATGCTGAAAGGACTTAAATTGATTTTGAACCAGCATTTCCGTAGGTAGGGCATGTACCAAATTCTGTAGGATCTATTAAAGGATCTATTAAAAATGAACTACAGTTTCATTTTCACTACTGGTAAATGAATATGCAGATTTTCTTTTCGTGTTTTTTTTTTTGTTTGTNTTTTTTTTTTTTTTTTTTTTTTTTTTTTTTTTTGAAATGTAAATAAAAATATCACATTACAGGGGAAAATTATGGACAAATAAGGCAAATAGGTTTAATTTGTGACTTAAAGGGATGCAGGGACATGGAGTCTTAAAATATTAAAAATAATTATTTCAGTACTTGTGTCTTCTCTTTCTAGGAGGTCTCGGATACGATGCAGGTCAAGATAGCTGAAAAATGGCAGCTAAAAATAATTGCAAAGATAAAAGGTCTTATGGAAGTTTAGTGAAGAAGCTGTTGGATTTTTGAAATGTGACATGGTTTGGGTGTTTACACCATGTAAGTTCCAGATATCAGTAGCTTTCTCATCTTTCCATATGAACTTAAATTACAGGAAAAGTTAGGATTTATACAAAAAATAAGAAAGAAGAAAAAGTTTGAAAGTTTTGATGGAATTTTTCCCTTCACCTTCAGTTTACGTCTGAAGATAAATAATGAAATTAAGAAAGTTGCACGATTCTAACTCCAAGTAGACACAGATATAAACAACTAATATTTTCCCTATATCTTTGGTACCTCAAGGGAAGCACTGAGAAGACTTCACACAGGCAGTTTAATGTCCAAAAAAAAGAAGACGGCGCAACCAAAATTGTTAAGGAAATGTCAGGCAAGAAGGAGGATCTTAAAACAGGGTGTTCAAGACTAAAAAGTTGTTTAACTTAAAAAAAAAAAAAATCTTCTTTAGATGGGTAGAAAGTGCAGTGTTGTGACAGAAAATTTTTGAGAGGGTTTGGCAAGTTTCAGAATTATTTTTCTTCTCCCTAACAAGAATGTCCTAGCCATATAAACTAGACATCTGGCCCTGTTCTTAAGTATACCAGATTACACTAAATGGTTATGATACATGTACCCATGTGTGTTTAAAATGCATAAACTACAATCTGCCTATCTTTCTAGTTGTAATCTATAGCTGGAGTTTGTTCAGTTCAGTGAAAGAAATAAAAAGCCCCATGATATGAAAATAAGGTTTTCTTCCAGATTTATCTTTCACTGTGTGGTTTAGCTGCCTCAGAGTACCTGACTTCCCCCTGCAATTTCTTCTGGAGTCAGCTGGGGAATTTTTCCTGGCCTCACTTGCTTTGTGGCATGTAGTGCCTGTTCTGACAACTTGACTTCAGGTTTCTCACTGGTATTGAATCAATTGTATACCTGCTGTGATGTATGCCTTGGACCACACTGGAAAGCTGTTGGAGTTTGGAATGAAAAAGATTCTTTACTGAATTTTTCTTTTCATTCAAGAGCAGGCAAAGGACAATTTGTCCTAACACTGTTCTATAGGAACATTCAGCATACATAATGATATACTTAATTAATTTATATCACAAGAAGTCTTGTGGATCTGGTTAGTGTGTTCCCTTTGCTGGTGGTCCATTTACTTAGAAGTAATCAGCTAAGAATTCAATATTTCTTTTTCGGCAGTCTGCAGCATATAGAAAGCATTATAAAGTGATAATGATGTATAAAGACCTTGTCTGAATTTTTGACAATTGAAATGGAGAGTCTTTCTTTTTCCCCCTTTTTACAGAGGTTCTGAAGCTAATCAAGCTGAAGAGAAGCTACAATAAAAGAATTTGTTGAGAGGAAAATTGTCAGACAAGAAGATGATTTAAATACTGTATGCACAATAATTAAATGCATGGATTCCTGGTTGCAGACTACTTAATCACAAGATGTGTGTTCTCAGGAGGAAAAAAAAAATTAATCCCTTTATTTCTCATACTGTCCTAACCTCCAAATGTCAGCAAAAAGCCATATGTACTGTTTTTTTATGAGTTATGTCACATGAGTGTGACAAAAACCTAATAAGCCTTTGTGGATCCTAATGTTGCATCATCAGTAAAATACACAATCAGCTGTTACGAGCCTTGTTTATAAGTTAACAGGTAGAGCTTTTTTCTTACAATCAGAAATTCTGAAGTATAAATCAAACAGATGTAATGATGTGTTCTGCACAATGCAATATAAACATTCTTAAGCATGATTAGAGTATAAGCAATTTAGGAGTAAACATTGATTTTAGGAATTGTTTGGGGGACATAGTAGGCAGTATATCATGTACAGTTTGGGGTTGTTTATAGTTATTTGCTTCCACAAATAGTCCCATCTGCTATATCTAAGCAACAGCAAAAAGAAAAAAGTGATACAAATGAAGAAAAAAATGATACAATCATTTTGCCTAAACAAACAATTTGAAGAGTTCAAAACTGGCATTCAGAATCTTTAGCTAGCAGTTCTAACATAGTAATAGCTCTCGTAAGCTTTGAGGATCCAATGATCCATTTGTCAGTTCTCGTGTTAGAGCAATAAATATGATAGCCAAGAACGTATTGACAATAGACATTTAACAACTCATCCTAACAACTCATCCATTTTAGCATTTTGCATTCACAGAAGATCTGATAGTAAAGTGGTAAGTTGGTAAGACAAACTAAAAAAAACAAAAAAAAAAAAAGAAGAAAATTCAAAACTCAAAGTTCAAAAATATTAATTGCTATCCTACAGAGGGATGCAACCATTATTTCCCTTCTTTGCAATGTCACCTTCATTATGTGGCCAAATTTGTGAACATTTGTAGTGTTGCTTTTTTTTTTTCCTTCTTTCCAAATAAGACACAAAATGCACTAAGAATAACCACAAAGGATGTTATCTAGGAAAGTATGTCTTACTCTTCAATTCTAGGACTATACTTGGGATGTGCTGCTACCCCTCTGTCTTTTTTGTAGTGCTGGCAGTGCTGTTCACTGGTTGCTTGAAAGTCACTGAACTTGGCCAATTAAACCACAAGTATCTCCTGTTTGCATTGGAAATTGCAAGTCTGTAATGATTTACAACAATAAATGTACAACTGAAACTTCTTTAGTGTCTAAGAAACCACATTGTAATCAGGTTCATGGAAATGGTAATACAATAGGGGTGAATATTTAATCAGAGCATAGAGTCATAAAATACAGCTGAACTAATCCAGTCTATTGGTTTCATTCATTCTGCAGCATTCTGGAAATGCACACTTCCATCTCTGGAGATTCTAAGTAAATATGGCTGCTCAGCAGATATAAACCAGTGTCATTAGTATATATGTTGACTTATATAGTAAAATTAGTTTACAAGCTTTGTAGACTACCAAGCCTTTCATGTCTTATAGGATTATCTGTCATCTATAAGATGTGTCCGTTTTATTGACAAAGCTGCCAAAGGTGGGAAGCACAAAATGCAAACAGAGGACACAAAGAGAAGGAATGGCAGTGTGTTTCACCATGATAGCATATGTAATTTGGAAAACTTTGAAGCCATTATTTTAAATGAAATAATCAGTTGTAGTGAACAATTAAAGAGTCTCTAAAAATGCAAAAAGTTCCTGCCTTGAAAACTCCTTTCAGGTCCGTAGGCATTCTGCACCCTTCAGTTTCTGAGTCTGTTCTTCAAAGTAATAGATAAAAATTTAGATTTGAGGCTATGTTGGATCATCAATTTATTAGTACTAACTAGTTTACATGTAGTATATAGTAAAAGCACATTTTACTCTGCACAATTCTGAAAAGATGCTCTCCTACTTGTTCATATACATTTCTTTTACTTGGTTTTAAAAACACCACTTTGCAACCTCCCTTTTTCCATTAGCAAGTTAATGCACTGTTGCATATTAGAAATCTTATTAATATTCTATTGCCTTATTTTTAGCTTTTCAGTTGCCAAAACATCTCCGATTGCTTTCTGGTAGCTCAAAGCACCTAATTAATCTGCTCCGTAAAGTGACCGCAGAGCAGAAAGTCAATAATACCGCCAAGTTTCTCTTTTCCTTGCAGCACCACAGATTCAATCAGAAAATCTCACCAATGTCAATCAGAGAATCTTACATGAAATATTTGTGGTAATTAAGCCTTATCACAGGATCAACACCTGGGCTTCACTTCAACATTTATGTTTTATGTCTTGCTATTCATGCAGCAGCAGGATACCTTATGCCATGGCAATAAAAGTGCTTTCATTGATGCCACATCTGAAGGTGCAGCATTTGCAAAGCTGCATATCCATATGTATTGATCCACAGAAGATAAAGCCAAGACAAACATAAACTTGTCAAAAGAAGTCAAAAGGGAAATCAAGATGGGACACAAGAGCTACATAACTAGATTCACACCAATGTTCTTGTTACTTGTTTTACTTCGATAGCACTAGAAATCTTATCCAATATTAAAAAGTAAATAAAATATCACTTAATCAGATATGTTACCCTTGTTACATAAAACATGAGATCAAAGTTTTGCTACTCAAGCAGATATTGAAAACTTATAAAAGATGATAACTCCAAATAAAGTGAATGGAAAGATTTTTGTGGGCTTTGGTTTATTTGTGCAGCATA
This sequence comes from Turdus rufiventris, assembly GCA_013186435.1. Classification (NCBI taxonomy): domain Eukaryota; kingdom Metazoa; phylum Chordata; class Aves; order Passeriformes; family Turdidae; genus Turdus; species Turdus rufiventris. The sequence continues at coordinate 951,940 of PYHW01009979.1, forward strand.
TGAACTTCCATTTTGTTAGTCCTTTGAGGGTTTATTTTATGCACCATTATGGATGTAATGGATTGTGGTTTTCTTTTACCAATTATCTAATCAGTTCTACTTGTCTTTCTGTTGCTTTTTATAACTTCTTTAGTAAGTGCTCACTTGGAGCAATTGAACAAACTATGAATAAACCATTGCTTTTATTAACATTCTTCATATAACAATAGAAAATTTCAGTTGCAGTTTACTTCACGTTTCTGACATGTAATAATATATTGAAATAAAACAGTTAAACATTAGCAAGTTGTTCTGCATCTATGGGAAAAAAAACTGGAAAGTTTACATCACATTTTTTTCTTATCATTCATGGAAATGTACTGTGGTGTATCACTTCTGGATATGTCAGGATGTCGCCTATTAATCTAGGCTTCCAGGAAACAATTCTGCTTTATGTTGTAGGTCTTGATACCTTTCTGGTGTGTTTTGCTGCCTTTCTCTGCAGCTTATGGGATTGAAAATTTTCTATCCATTGCTTAGATTCAAAGGTCCAGGGACAGGTATTTTATTGTTTGGTTTTATTTAGAAGAAGGATTCCAGTCTACGTAAGACTACTTAATTTAAAAACACAAACTTAATTTTCAGGCAGCACCATCATATTGTTATTTATCAGTATAAACTAGCATCAGCAACCAGAACTGGAATTATTTTTGTAACTCTGGAAAAATTCCTACTGTTTTTTCTCATCTTCTAAGCAAACTCACATTTCTCTGCAAGCAATTATTTCATGTATATGCATATGTGTATATATACATCTATAAATTTGTACATACATATACATGTACATATTTATGCAAATTTGCAAAAATAACGTGCACGTATTATAAATATAATACTCATGTATGGAGATACTGCATGTATTTATAAGATGAGTATGTACGGCTTTTGTTTTATGTTTGGCATAAAAAGTTTGTTTGTTATGAACCATTTTTGTTTTCATTCTGCTTCTCAAGACAAAGATTTTTGTCTCCAAGAGGAGGAATTTGTTGTAGGATCAGCTAGGTTGGAAAAGACCTTTGAGAGCATAGAGTCCAACAGATGACCTAACTCCAGCCTGCCAACTAAACCAAGAGCCACATCCAGTCTTTCCTGAATCACCTGCACTGCTTCCCTGCACAGCCCATGCCAATGCCCAGATTTGAAAGAGCTAGCTACTGAACTCAGAACAGGGGAAGCACAAGAGGGAAAGCATGTAGGGAGATTTGGAAGAAGTTTCTTTTCCCTTTGATTCAGAGAATCAAAATCTGGTAGCCTTTCTTCAACCTACCAAAAGTTAGGTAATTAGTCCTTCTTAGTTTAGATTGAATTCTGGTCAAGAATGGGCACGCATTTCACATCTTTAATGTCCTCAGTTGTGATAGACCTGTCTTAAAAATTAGGAATACCAGATGGATTATCCTTAACAGCGTAGACTTTTAAGAACAATGCCAACATTTTCAGCCTTACCTGGCAGTGAATTTACAAGTTCAAATCTGAAAACCCAGGCATGGAATATGTTTCTACTTATCTTGACAAACAAGTCTTTGCTTCTGTGTTGCATTCTCATTATGAACTGTTCGAAGCTGTGGAGGTTGACTTGCGCTGCAAATCCATATAATTTTATTTTTTCTAGGGGAGAAAACAGGTTTTGAAGGACAAAGCTCTCAAGCTTCAATTCACTGATAAAAAAATAATAAAAATGTATAGAGATAAAATTATTAAGGCTATTTGACTACAAAGAGTGTTTCAAAGCCACAGACATTGAAATTTAAATGGAACAATGATTCATTTACCAACCAGTTTCTGCCATTTTTGCATTCTCCTCACGTGGAATAGGATTTGAGCAATATAACTGATTTGAATACATGAAAAAAGAAACATCCAAAGATGATTTAGCATTTACTGCATTAGCATAATTATATTGTTTCAATCTTATTAAAAATGCTAACATCTTCAAAACAATGCATCCACATTTCTATCAATTTTCCATTTAAATCCAATTAGTCACAACAGTATTTTTCACTGTAATCCATATTGAAATGGCTTGTGAAAATACATTAATTTCACTGGATAACTTAGAATTTCAGTATCTTGCTTTTAGTGGAGAAACCTTTATTTTAGCATTAAAAATAGATTATTCTAAGATGATGGTCCCACTATGCCATAGAGAAATTTTCAGTATGGAAAGGAAAGATGGGGTATATAAAATAAGGCAGTTTGCTTGGCTTTGCTTTAAAAAGACTGAAGTTGTGAATAACATCTAGGAAAAAGTAAGAAATCTGTTCTTCACTCTGTATTTCATATTGAGTTCAGTGCTGTTAAATCTTTTGTTTTCAAGGCACAATATATCTTCCCACAGGTTTCTTTACAGTTACATTTCATCTCCATTTGCCAATGTCCCTCTGAGAGCTTTTAGTAATATCTGAATATTGTTAATATTTGGACTGTTTGCAAATAGGCATCTCATTTAGAGAAAGTTTAATCTCTAGAGGTAGATCAGTACCACATCCCAAGAGACCTTTTTATAACTGAAACACAAATACAAACATTGCATTGTTCTTTAATTCAGTCATGTATTGCTACATACACAACATGCACTCATAGCATATACCTTTTTAATTTTAACTGAAAATGCTACATATTCATAGTTTCAAATGTGGTATATTTACAAGTCAGTTTTGGTATCATTTAGAGATCAATTGTGGTGTGATGATAAGTGAGACAGTTTTCTTGAGAGATGTTACAGAAACTGTCTCTGAAAGCATCATATTTTGAGTGGAAAGAAGTATTCTTAGTAGTAAGTCAATTTATGAGAGGACAGTAAAAACATTTTATGTATCGTTAAAAATGAGAACTCATCATGAAGTTGTCCTGAAAAGACTTAACCATGGATACCTTGCCAGGAGGACACTGAAAGGCTGGCTTTTAGCAGATGGTCATTAACAATATTATTTCAATTACTTTATATTTTCTTCATAGAAAACACCAAAGAATAAAATGTAGTCCATAGTTATAATAGTATCTGAAGAAATTTTATGTTTCAGAACAGCTTCACAAAACTTCTTATCTGATTTGAAGTGCTGTGTAAATTTTAAGAGTTGGGATGTTTTTCCGAGGTGTGTTTTCTCAGAAAAGATGTCAGAAAAACATGTCAGAAAGAACAGAGCCCTTTGGTTAATAATAATCACAACAGAATTTGTTCTTGGCTTGGGATTTGTTCCACCTTTTGTCAAAGTGAAAAGATAAATAAGCCTATTTACTCTGATTAGCAATTTAAAAAACTGTGGAGAAAAAAATCAACCACCACTGATTTCTTTTAAAACAGGAAACTTTCTCATTTCTCCATTCCAAAAAGGTACAAAAGTCCCACCTTGCAACATTATCAAATTAGTAAAACACATTTTTTTACCATTTCAAATCTCCCCCAGAACTGCTTTTTTTTTTTTTTTTTCTGGACTCTTGAGAAGATCTGGGTTTGTTATCATTTCAGTCAGTCCATCCTATCTGTCCTGCAAACAGGCTGTGCTCTGCCCATTGTAGTTTATGGGATTCTGGAGTCCTGCCCAATATCCTCTTTCTCCCAGTTTGTGCACAGTGAAAATTATAACCTGCAAGGTTTTAATGCTAAAGAGATGCTTTTTTTCTAAACATGCAATAGCAATTGTTTTAAAAACACATGCATCTCAAAAAGACGGTGTGAGTTCTGGTGAACCCGTCCAAAATAATCACCTCTAAATAATCTACCAGACTACAGTCGATCTCCTCTGTTGACAAGGCCTCGAGGGCTTTTCTTGATAGGATTCCACTTCAAAGCAGCAGTTCAAGTTGCACACAAAGAGAGTTTACACTGTTTTAGCTTACGGTGCAATCTGGCTTTAAATTGTTCAGTTCTGTATTGAACTTTAACTAAATTTCTGCTCTAGTTACTTCAAGAGTGTCAGACATCAGATCAGGGGTCTGAAGAACACTAAAAAACATGCTGTACAAACAACATTGTAGGCAGCTATCACAATACACCAGTTAATTAGATACAGTGCCAATCAAACAGGTGTCAGTATTGTATCAATTGGCAACATAAATTAGCCCAAACAAGTAGTCTAAACATCTGTTTTTTTGTGAAAAAAAAGAAAAGACTGGGGGGAGAGAAGGGAAATACTTATATCATGCAGCAGTTTCTCATATCTAAAAGGACCTAGATCATGTTATTTCTTTGGTTGATTCCAGGTAGATTTTAAATATAAATTAACATAGTTTCTGAAAATTATTTGAGTTAATTTATGCATATTGAATGTAGAAGATCCATCTCAGAAGTGCTGAAACCTGCTTGTAAGAACTGCACTCTTCCCCTTTTTTGTGAATAGAGAAAGGAGTTCTGCATCTGAACCAATGCCTTCCACAAGCCAAGAGCTCCTTACCAAAAATCTGTGTATAAAACCAGCAGTTTTCCAGAAAGCAGTGAGGCTGGTTATTGCTTAGCTGCATGCTGTGTACAGGAAAGTGGCTCCTTTTGCTGAGTTGGAGCCATACAAAACATTGAAGCTTACAGAGCAAGCCTTTCTTCCTGTTGCCATCCAGCTAGCCAATTAAATTCATGGAATGGCTGAGGCTGTTTTAGTAAATCATGTTTAAAATAAATACAAAATAATATCATTTTTTAATGTCAATAAAACAGATCTTGTTAAAATCCTGCAATTGTAGAAGACAAAATGCTGAATCAAAATTTCTCTTTAGCCGGAGTGTATTGAGATAAATATTGGAGAGTATGCTCTTTGGAGAAACACTCTAGCTGCCACCCGTATATTTAAAATGCATGGACAATCTTCATACATCTGGGGACAAATTCAGAGGAAAGGTTATGCAGTGTGAATTGCCAAATTGATCCAATGATATATACTCCTTCCCATAAATTAATACCCAAGTGATAATAAGGTAATACTATTATTAAGGTATGAAAATTAATAAATAGATAATATGTTTCGATTTTTTTAAGAGTTTGCATGTCTCTTTAAAGATTAAAATAGTTTCAATGATTTTTCTGGATCCCACATAAATTGTGTAGGTTTCATTCAACATAATACTTGTCATCTTGAAGTTTTACTTAGCTGCATATTTGACAAACTACTACAAAACACAGAAAGTTTCCTGACTCCAATGAGATAGGATCACAGCCACAAAAGCCCTGGATAACTAAGGGATACTATTCATGCTACTGTACAGTACTGTTCATTGGTGTGACCACCAGTCTTGCACAATTAAAGCAAATGAGAAATAGAAGAAACAAATACCCATATGTTTGCAGAACATCTTTTGCTAATAAAAATTAAATTCTGGTTGGTACATCCAGATAGACTTATTACTAATTATGATTAATTAGACTACTGATTAGATTACTTACTAATTATGGAGATTTTTAAAAAATTTGCTCCCATTTTCTTTAAAAAAAATTATTTAACTGACTAGCTATTTGCTCTATGGTACTCACTACTTGCATCTGTGAAGAAAAAATGACACTGAAATTTTCAATCTTAACTGCTGAGTTTGAGCATTGAAGGTTCAATAAGAGGTCCTGTTAAACTTGCCATATTGGAGAAATTATTGTATCTTTGTGATATTAATAAACTACTCTAGAAATTCCTATCCTATAAAGATTAACGTCCAAACTTGCAAAGTCACCTGCTCCATTACTCACATTTCCATCAACCCTCAAGCTTTCTCTTATTCAGATGAAGGAGTTTTTGTGCATCTACTCCTCTTAGGGAAACAATACAAGTGATAAAAACCTATCTTATGAAAGATGCTCTAGTTCAGAACTTTAACATGCATTTAAACATTTTTGGCCCTCCTTTTATGATTAACAGGAAAGGACTTGGATTTTTTCCAAACCAAAAATCCTATAATTTTTATAGTCAATTCCTTCTGTATTCCCGTCCCAGTCATCTTGGTAGTTGTGTAGATGTTGTCTAAACTAATTGGGTAAAGATGAAAAGGCCAATATCCTTTTTCTCATAAGAGTTATCTCAAAATTTTATGCCAGGAATATGATGAGTAAATGTTTTATACACTAACATAAATAAAAAGAAGTTAACATTGTCCCTTATTTTCTGCCAAGAAGGCTGAGAACTCTCTACCAAACCTTCCCTGAGTCAGCACAGCAAGGAAACCCCATCCACCTCCACATTTTTTCACTCTATGTTACACTTACATTTCATACTAATGATTGCTGCACTGCCTCGGGAAGCTGTGCTTTGTTTTTTCTGTACGAAGAGACAGCAGGTACTCTGGCTGCCATCACTCATAACCAACCTCTCACATCTCCCTCTGGCCCCTATATCCAAAAATAATATTTTCAAATTTCAGATATAGACATTTTGAAGTTATGTGATGAATGGGTGTTGTTTCCATCTCCATAGAAGTTTTATTCTGAGAAAGAGGTAAACATTTTAGGAAAGAAAGGGCCTACTACAGTACTAACACCTTTTCTGATTGAATACTTATATGCATAGCAGTTTTTTGAGAGACCCTGCTTTTTCTTCCCTTCCACTTAGATGGGGATTTTTCTGTCAGTTTATATAGAAAAAGAAATAATTATTTAGCAGTAATGTTAAATCTAGCCACAAATTAGATTTTCTGGGGTATTTTATTATATTTTTTCCAGAACCAAAATGATTGGCTTATTGTTGTTTTAAACTGAATACATAGCATAAGACTGTGCTTGGATCACCTAATCTAGTCCTGGCATCCCCAGCACAAAGAAAAATCTTCATCCTTTTGGAGCAGGTCTGGAGGAGGTCTATGAAGATGGTCACTGCTGGAGACCTAGTATGAAAATGGCTAAAAGTGGGTTGTTTAGCCTGGAGAAGGAAATACTCCATGGGGACCTTATTATGGTTTTTCTGTGTTTAAACAGGACTCAAAAGAGAGATGGTTAGAGGTTTTTTACAAAGACCTGTGGTGACAGGGCAAGGAGCAATGGATTTAAACTGAAAGAGGGTAGATTTAGACCGGACATAAGGAAGAAATTCTTTAGGAAAAGTCTGGTGAGACATTGGACTAATTTGCCAAGAGAGGTTGTGGATGCCCCTTTTTTGGAAGAGTTCAAGGTCAAATTGGTGATTGCTATGATGAACCTGGTTTGGTGACAGGTGTCCCTGCTCTTGGCAGGGTGGTTGGACTAAGCAATCTTTAAAGGTCTCTCCCAGCTCAACCCATTCAGTGATTCTGTGGCTCTGTGTTTAATGAATGTCAACAATTTAGTAGATCCATAATTTACAATATCTTACCATGATAGGTTCTGTTAAAATGGAGGAAGATGATACACTAGTAATTGCATGAAATACTGCAAAACACAGAATAAATTCAGAGAAGTGAAGTCTCAGGGAGGCTGGTTAACTTTACCCAAATCATGGTACATTTCTAGTCACGCTAAAATTAATGAGGGCTCCTAATTTGCCACAGCTCAAATCAACTGAAAATTATGTGCTGGGAAGAGAACTTTCACAATTCCTAATTATTACAATTTTACCTGCATTCACCATACAACTGCAGTCTGAAAAAACACTTTCTTAACAATGAGCAAGTGTCCATAACAGTTGGGAGAGAAAAAAATAAAAATCAAGTCAACATAGACATTTAAACGAAAGATGAAGAGAACATACAGCTGTTATGAACATACCACTTAAAGTCATCATTTTGTCCAATCTCAGACTTTTCTGACAGAACATTAAGAGTCAAAGTAGCATTTCCAGCATTACACCACCTGAAGACAAGAAAAACATTTATCATACAAGCATTTGTTAGGATTATAAGGTATGTTTGTGTTCCTCATTGCAGAAAGAAATCATAGTAGTGCTTTAAGAGAAGAAGATATAAAAATAAGTTTAAATAATTTCAAAGAAGGAACAAAATTGCAATTTATAATCATGGACAATGCATAATTAGCATTTGTTTCTACCTATTTTATTCCTTCTTGAACATAGAAATAATGAGTATGCTATTGCAAATAGAACTGTTTGAAGATCTGAAAATATTTTGGAAGCTTACCATACTATTCACACAGAGGAAACCATTTTATATCAGAAACCCCAACAGGTTTTGTGAGTCTTGTAAACATCAGTCCTGCTTGAACAAGCTTCATTTGCTTTCAGTAAGTGTTCATTCATGTAAAGTACTGTAGGAAAACCCCAGATGTTTTCTAGAAATTCACTACTGAATTCTAAAAAATCAATATGCATGTCAATACTTGAAAGAAGCAAGGTATTAAGAGAGAAACATTGGTTTCTATTTAAATTCTCCAAATATCTTGGCCTGACTTTCTACAAAAGTTTCATGAAATTATTTTGTTAAGGCTGGCCAGTAAACAGCTGAAAGTGAAGATAAAGTCCAGTTATCCCACCGTGCTGTTTATCTGGGTTTTATAAAAGCTTAATCCAAAGCTCTTCCAATGTAAATCCTTTGGTGAATTCATTGGCACAGTACAGTCCTCATACATTGCTTATTACACCATGTTTCAGTCTTATGCATTTGTGTGTTAACATTGAAATTTTTTTGAGAAGAAAAGATTTCAAAGACACTGTGTTTGAGTTTCTGCTGGTGAATTCAGATCAGAATGACATTAATAGAAATGTATGTTTTACAAAATAATTATTTCTGTATTTGCCGATTTTAGAAGATGGTCTAAACATTAAAACATATGTCCATTAGGGCCTGCCAATCTCTATTCTATCTAGCTGCTTGTTATTATGAGATTCAAATATATATCTTAAATATTCAGTTTTAAGAAACTATTTTTCTTCCTCCAAATATTTTAATTTTCTGTGTAAATTCAAGCATTTTAACTCTGAATATTTGTGTAAACCTGAAGTCTTTGATCCAGTTTTTCTCATAAAAGCCACACACTTCAAATACACAGCCCAAAACTGCTGAATACCCATGGGAAACAAGAAGTACTGCCTTCTACTCCACCAGTGTTCCTTTCCTCATTTTTCTCACAAAACGATAAATATTTACAGTGAAAAAGAAGCATTGGAACTTCAGTACCAAGTGCTGCACAGCACGTATTTCCTTCTGTGGAAGACCTAGCAACACTCACAGTGCTTTCCATGCTCTCAGTAGCTGTCTCACACATTTCCTTGTGAGTGGGGGCAATCAATATGCTCTAAAATGCAAACTGTGAGTCTTCCTTCATTAGGTGTGACTTCCTACCTGTGACTGCTATTTTGAAATCCATCACTTTTTAAAATCCACCTGTTGTGCCTTTGAGGTTAAAAAATGCATTTTGAAATGTGAGTCTGCACACTATACAGTCCAATAGAGCAGCCTTTGGAAATAAGAGTGGAATGAAAAGATATTTTTTCGCTACCAGAGAACTAAATCAAATACTCCTTTTCAAGAATAACACCAAAATATATGATTACATCTAGCAAGCTTTCCAAGTCAGATTCTGAATTCTTGTTCAAGAATGAAAATACAGTTAAGTGGCTGCTCTAGTCTTGCTCCAAATAACGTCTTATATTTTGGATACTCAGTATTTTTAAATTTATTCTCCACAGACTTCTATTTAAGAACCTTGAAACATAATCAAAAGTAAGCAACCATGAGCAGAGTGGGAAATTATGAGAAAAGGGAAATATGAATATTTCAGTCCGGTGACTAACCTGGTAACTCTTATTATTTGAAGAGAAAATCTTTTGATATTATGTGAAAAATAACACTATACTGATGAAATCAAGATAATTTGGAGAGAAAAAAAGTGTTGCTGCATAAGATTAAAAAAGGGGGTGAAAACAATGCTTCACAGGAAAAATTGTCTTTGCAATTTTTTAAAAACATAAAATATAGTTTTGCTAATATCCTCAACCATTTGACATATTATTTAAATTATTCTCATTATTGGTTTTACTAAATTCCAAAATGCCCTTTTTAATGGAAATAAACACACAAAAACTTTTTATAAATTTAATTAAATTTTAATTTGAAAGTCACCTTTAACATAATCTTTTCAAGTATTTATAAGATATATCAGTATAGTTATGAAAGAAAAATATTATCTCCACCTTTGCACTTATGGTGTATACACAGACATAATAAATCCCACATAGCTTGAGAAATTTTAAAAGTTCCCATTTTAAAGTAGAACATCATACCATTTCCTAATATAAAACTTCTGGAGCATTCATACTGCTTCTATTGAATCTCATAAAACAATCTACATTCATCTTTCCACTGGGTTTCAACTACTGAGTATTCAACACTTTGGTAATTGCTTCCAAATGAATGCCCCAAAATGCAACATACTTTCTCAGTGAAAAGTCTCATATTGAGTCAAGATAACTTTGTCTATTGAAATGAAGTTAAGCAAAGTATTTAAGAATCACTGCTAAATATTTGCTGGATTCTTCTGTTTGGTCCTGATGTGTAATTAGCTAGAATATTTTACACACAAACACACACACACACACACACACACACACATACATACACACAGGCATTATAAACAAGCATGACTTAAAGATTAAAAATTGTCTAGCTAAAATAAATACAGTAATTTCATGACCATAAGGTGCACCGGACTATAAGACACACCTTTTTTTT
>PYHW01009979.1:973858-992455 GCA_013186435.1 Turdus rufiventris
TCTCATTTTCTTTCTCATCTGTCTTCCTTAGATAACAGCCTTTCTCTGAAAGCAGTAGAATAAATGCTTTTCTGTTATGTGAAAAGATTAATTACATGGTTTGGGTTTTTTCCTAAAAAATCAGATATGAGAGAAGATATTAAATTTGTTTGTTTTTTGGTAAGCTAACGTGGGTTGAAATCTCATTTGTTGTACACACAACTTTTGAAATTATTCTTTCTTTCAGCAGTATATTCTAAAACCTTAAATCTTTCTGCAACCACCTGTAGAAGCTCAAATTAACTTATACACATAAATGCAATTTGAATTCACCAGTGAAGAAGTGTTGCTACTGGAAAAGGGATTTCCTTTGCATGCCCTTTCAGAGGTCCAGGGGGGAGGATTATCCCCCCTCCACACTCTTTGGATTTTTTGATCTGTACAGAATAGGAAATTTACCAAGTCTCATTCTCCTGAATCATCTTGTCAGCATCCTTGTATTTATTAATAAAAATAAAAGTATGAACTTAATTTTTTATCTGGAAATTGCTGACCAGTTCTCTTTGAAATTTCTGGTTTGTTTTTCCTCTTGATATTTCTTTTTTGCAGTTGCTTGAAAAAATGAATCTTTCCTAATTGCCAATCCAAAACGTTTTTTCTACCAAAGATACAAGCCTAAAAGTTGCAGTCAGAACACAGGATGATGAAGGACAATTAGATTTAGGGAAAGTAGATAATTTTTTTCCTCTTTAGATACTTGTATATTTACTTTGACTAAATTACACAACTTACACCAGAGAATTCATTCAAAAATATGCCACAGTTTAAACATCTAAAAAAAAATAAATAGTGAAAGTTTTTTACTCATTTCTCTAATGTCTCATTAGACCTTTCATTAACACTTATCTCTGAAGGATATTGCTCTTCTAAATAAGAACCTTGCTTGACTGATGATTTGCTCATTCAAAAAGCAAACTTGTTTTATTGCTCCTCTCTTTGAACATATACATATTTTCCCAGAGTTTCTGAGGACAGCGGTCACCTTTGCTTCTCTATCAGTAGGTCTCCATAATTCATAACTTTTCAAATAGCGCCAGTGCCAACCTGGAAAATAAATCTCCTGACATAGATAAAATATAATTAGGTAATAGTTTCAACTAATTGTTTCCATGAAAATAAAAGGAATTAGTAACAAAATAAGCCTATGTAGCTCATGTTTTTGACACAGGACTAGGTGGCAAAATCTACGATTAATAATAAACAGAGTATTGTTCTGTCATAATACTTTCCATTTAAGAACTGAATTTAGTATAATGATTAACTAAAGTTCATATAATTTCTTTGCGGTTTTCTGAAAGAGTCAAATGAAAGATTAAAGGAATATAATTGCTGTCACAATTTTCATGCTTCATTTTGGCATTGGCAATATAAGGATATCTGCATCAATGTATGTAAAGTTACATCATATCAGACCTGAAACCCAAGTAATTTACAGTAATTTCATGACTATAAGGTGCACCCTTTTGACTAAAATTTTGGTCCGTGTGTGCCTTATAGTCTGGTGTGCCTTATGTAATGTACAAAGTTGTGAAATTTGCCAACCCAGAAGTGGAAGCCGTGGCTGCCCCGAGCCGCAGCAGCCCTGGTGCCGCAGGAGCCCCATGCCACAGCAGCCCTGGCCCCACGGGAACCCCGGGCACAGGGCTCATGCTGCACCAGTGTTGCTGTGGCTCGGGGTGGTTGCGGCTCCCACTTCAGGGTTGGCTCAAGATGGCCACGACTCCTGTGGCATGGGGCTCCCGGAGTGCCGGGGCAGCATGGGCTGATGGCATCGCAGCACGGCTTGGAGCGCTGGGGAGGCACGGGCTGCCACCATCGCTTTGCAACTCACGCTTACGGCATCGCAGCATGGCTCGGGCTGATGGCATCACAGCGCAGCTCAGAGTGCCGGGCTAGCACAGACTGGTGGGATCGCGGCACAGTTCACTCTTACGGCACAGCTTGGAGCACCAGGGTGGCATGGGCTCCCGGCATTGTGGCGCGGCACTGCCTCCTGGCACCGTGGGATGGCACGGGCTCCTGGCACTGCTGAGTGGAAGAGGCGCCTGGCACCGGCGGCAGCCCCAAGAGGGGCCGAGCCCACCCAGCCCCGAGCCAAGCCAGTCAACCCCACAATTGCACAGTTCTGTTACTAATTTGTTACTTTGTAGTGTGCAGCGTGGATCCTCACTGCAAAAGAAGTGTGCGTTATAGTCCGGTGCACCTTGTATATAGTGTAAAAAGTTGCGAAATTTGCCAGCTCCCAGAGGTGTACCTTATAATCCAGTGCACGTTATAGTTGTGAAATTACTGTACTTGTACAGTTACAAGAAATACGGCCAAAGTTTGCATTCTCTTTTCTGCAAGAAGGTCTGTAGGTTTTTAAAACAGAGGAAATCCAGCACATAAGTTATAGGGCAGAAGGAAGAAATAGGGAAAAAAATATTGTCCAGATATTTTAAATTTAATTAAATGAGGACATAACTTGGTTTATTATGGGAATTGTTCTCTTTGCTTACATCTCAAATTTATGACTGAAAGAGCAGGATCAATTCCTTAAAATAAAGAGTAGGCTACCAGATCTGATAGGTGCTCACTGTTCATGCTAGAAGGATGTGAGATTTTTCATGATGCTGAACAATTATTGTTGAACACATATTTGTTTCTTGAGTTTGATTGTTCCAGAACTACTTGGTTGACAACTGTGATAAGAAAATTGTAATGTCAGCTACAAATCTATGGGTTAAACCACACACATATTCCAAAACTGTCTTAATCTTTTCGATGGCGGGGAAAGTATGAAAAGATAAGGATACCATTAGTATAACATGAGGATGGAGTTTGTTGCTGGCCATAGAACAAAGAAATCATGTCTTCAAGTAATATTTTTCTTGCAAGCATTCCTTTTTATGATCAGAAAAAGTTAACAAGGTTATATTTGAAATAATTACATTCTGAAGTAGAAACAAAAAAATAGAGGTACTATGTTTCCTTCTTTTTTATGAACTAAAAAAAAGAAGATTTTAAAAAATTATAAAATCTATAATTTGAAACAAAACACTACAGAGAATCTAAGAAGACTGGCAGTTTACAAATTTGGTTTTCAACAGCTTATCTCCTAGTGTTTCTGCAGAATTTCCCACATGCTCAAATTTCATACCCTGCTTTCCCCTACTCTTCAAGTATATTACTAGTTCAGCATGCCTTCCTTCTTGTTGTTTTTCTACAAGTTCCCTAGGGGCTTAAGTATTTAAATCAGAAATTCATAGAAGAGCCCATTTGGAACATCTAGCCAGACCACATGTCTATTGGAAGAAAGTACATCAAGCCCCGAATCTGTAAGATTTTGTATAGCTTCTGGAAAAATATCTAATCTCATCCTTGAGTCATTCAATAAAGTGAATTACTGTATCAATTAATCTATTAACTATGTTGAGATCTTACTTCAAGGTTTAACTGAGACAGCATTTCTCAGATAATAATCACAAGAAATAATAAGCAGTGGTGCCACTTTGTGCAAAGTAGCTTCAAAGACTACCTTACATCTTTCAAGTGTTTTTGACCCAATGTGAACCTCAGAGAAAAAATAACATCAGTGTGGTGAAAGTTCTTTACCACCAGTAATAATTTTTATTGATTTTTCTTCTGTCTTCCAAAGGTTTTACAGAAATTGCCTTAGGAAAAGAAAGGATAGTATCTGTATTACACCATTTTCATAGTTTAAAATGGTTTAAATCCTTTTCTCCACCCCAAAATCATATAGAGTGTAAGAGATTTCCCTTAACTTCATTTTCCTAGCTGAGTTTAAACTATTTCTTTTCCTGAAGACTGAAGCTGCTTCTGAGATCCAAAACTTCAATAAACAAAACCAGTAAACATCAAGTACTGTGCATATTACATCAGGTTTGCACAGCAGATATTTGCCTCTTAAAACTACTTTTCAGCCCATTTCCACTAATTACTGCATCAAGTTTATGAATTTAATTGTCCTAATTATTATTTTTTCTTCCTATGTGGTAATTTTTTTATGTGATTTACAAGAAAGGGATACAAGACAAGCATATTGAGCTGGTGTATGGCTAGGGGCAATTAATCTATATTTTTTTGATACTATAAATCCATATTTACATCAATTGAAGAAAGGTCAGCAGAGCTGCTTATGAGTTTGACTTGCTGCAGTTGGTATTCATTCAAGACACACCTAGAATTATTATCTATCTTCTCCATAACTCACTTCATCAACTTGGCTGGCAGCTAATATTTTCAATGATAAAGATTTCTAAGAGTAACCAGGAATATTTTTTTTTTGTAAGTTTTCTTTTTTCCTTTAACTATCATGCACCTAGTTTTCCTAAGAGAACAGCTGTAATTTTTAATAATCCTGACATCTGCAGAAGGAAATTCTTATCACATTGATCATCTGCCAGAAATGAAGCATATCCTGTAAGAAGTAGCCCAGCAGTGTGCCTTCAAAAGTGTTGTGCATATTCCTAATGGTGCAATAGTTCCTAGATTACTCCTGATAGAATTTTCTATACATTATTTCTACAGGAGATAAAAAACAGGGAATAAGGTTTCCTTGAGTAGATTTTTTCCTTGTACGACATAAAGCGTTTAATTTTCTTATTAATAGATACATCTCAGACATCTTAAAGATGATATTTTATGAGTAAAAAGAAGGCAATTGATTTTGGATTTACTCAAAAGCACTAATTTTTAGCAATAACTCATAACTCTCTTGGTTTCTTGACCACAGCTAAAGATGACTTAGAACTCTGCCTACTGCTATAAAGAGATGTCAATATGTGAATAACTTTGAACTAAACTTATTTTTTCTCAGTAGAAGTATTGCTGCCTTGAGTTTATGAAGATATTTTTCTCCATAATGTCAGAAAGGTGGATTTTCAACCTGCAGGAGCCAAATAAAAGAAAAGGCCTACATTTCTTCATGTGTTCTGGTACCTGTGGATGCAAGTAGAAGCTGAGGGGTTTTCAATCTGCTGTAAATGTGTTGTGTTGTTGTATCAGGATAATCAAAGGATACCAATCTTCTTGAAAAAAAATGGTCTAATAAACTAAAAACGTAGCTTCTAATTAGGTAGGGTTTTTCTGACAGAACATTAATTTCTTTAACAATAACAAATATTAAGTTTAACAACAAAAAAATCTTGCATTACACTAAATACAAAATAAAAAATACAATAAGCATTTTTGTATGATATAGTGCTGTCTATCTAGAAAGGATTTTTTTTTTGTTTAAAACATACTGAAACATGCTTTGAATTACCCTATATTTCTTTAAAAATGCTTATGATAGCTCCTCTAGGATTTCACTTTCAGTTTTACAGCTGCTCTGAATCTTAACACAGATCTATTACAAGAGAACTGAATGTATTAAAAGAGAATTTTTATGCATAGCAATGTCACGGGCAAGATTTCACAATAGAACTTGACAGTCATGACTTTTCTGAAAAAGGAAAACTCAGAAAAACATCCCAATACAGTTTAAGGTTTCCAGCCTTTTTAACAATACCTGCTTCTGTTGGTAGACTTTTTGATCATCAGACGATAAAAACAAATAAATGAGAGGCCTTTCTCATGCAATTTCTCTACTTGAGAGTAAATGGATTTCAGATAGAATCCTAGTCTTTTTGCATAATTAGTGCTCCACAACCTGTCACTTTCTAGCACCCACTCAATGTTAAAGTATTTTCATATTAGGTTGAAGAATATGCCTGAAAGCCAGATGATAGCTCCTGCTAAACAAACTTGAGAAGGCAGTAGTAATCACAAAGAAGGAAAAAACAGGAATGAAATCTGATTAGGGTTAATGAATACTAGAAGTCAAACAGAAGTAAATAAATTCAGTAATTTTTATCCATGAGACAGTATGGGGATTGAACAGTGAACCTTCTAATTACTGGATGGAACTCCTGTCCCATAGAATGGCTATTTAAATAGTCACTTCAGCTGATAAGGACTATCTGCTTGACCAGATACAGCACACACTTATCAAGGAATTATTATTTTCTGGTTCCAGGTTCCTCTGCTTGGCAAAAAACATCCTACAAAAATGGAGTATGAGGGAAGAATATAAATATATTAATAATTTTTCATATATGCAAGCAGACCTCTATTTCAATAAATATCTTCAGCAATTTTTTTGGCACCTGAACTACTTCACCTGAAAATATTTCCTGAAACACTGCTGCTTTCTTAGCTTCAATGTCTCAAAAAATCTTTTGTTTCCAAAAATTTTTTCACCTGTTGAGTTGTAGATAGAAATTTTATAGATAAAACCAGACATTTATTCACCAACAAATTTTAAAATTAGAAACATGATACTACTTCAGTACAATTTGGAAGTGAAGGAGAATTAGTGAAGCCTGGGTAGCACAATAATGTCAGAAGACTTGAATTCATTGAAGAGCCCACTGGTAGGATGTTCATACTGGTATGTCCCTTGAGAAGGGGAGTCATCCCCCTTCCATGGCAGCAACACAAAGTGAATTAGTCTAAAGGTATTGCATAGGCAAGTGCCACAGACATTTATCTCAGATGAAAGGGCAAACTATCTCAGTGAGTTGAATTTATACAAAGTCATTAGGAAGCGTCCAAAGCAGGGCCATGAGGATGGTGAAAGCCTTGAGGGGGAGCTGTGTGAGGAGAAGCTGAGATCTCTTGGTCTGTTCAGCCTGGAGGAGACTGAGGGGAGACCTCATTGCAGTCACAACTTCCTTGTGAGGAAGGGATAAGCACTGATCTCTTGTGACAAGTGACAGGACTTGAGGAAACACATGGAGCTGAATCATGGGAGGTTTAGGTTGGGTATGAGGAAAAAGGTTCTTCACCCAGAGGGTGGTTAGATCTTGGAACAGCTCCCCAGGGAAATAGTCATGGCACCAAGCCTGACAGTGTTCAAGAAGCATTTAGACAATGCTCTCAGACACATTGGGGTGTCCTGTGCTGGGCCAGGAATTGAACTTGGTGGTGCTGATGGTTCTCTTCCAAATCAGCGTATTCTATGATTCTGTGATTTATCATGTTTAAAGGCAAAATTTCAGTCAACCTAATTATTTAGTGAGAGGAAGTAATCGAAAAAGATACCTCTCAACTTGAGGATGTCTACAGAAAAATCGATGGGAAAACATCTGGCATATCCATGCAAGAGAAGATAATTTTTGTTACACCAGGCAAGTCCAAACCATCATCCTAGCTAGGATCAGTACCCAGCAATGAAGTGTGCATTGGTTCATTGCCACTTTCTGCCTAAAACTCTCTGATTAACTACTGATAACCTGACAGTCCTTTCAAACTGTGACTAACAGTCACAACTCCTTGATATGGCATCAGGAAATCAGCTTCCCAAGGGGACAAATTATATTTGCTTCTGTTTCCTAGTGATCTGCTGAAGGAGCAGATCCTGGATTCCTGAGAGCCTTTCTCACAGCATCAAAAGCAGAAAGCTGAAGAATCTGTTTTCAGTTGCCTGACCTTTGGAGGAAAGTGGTCAGAACAAGTCTGTGTTTAAATTTCCCAGACAGGGGAGGAGTGACAAGATTGGTAAGGGTGTTAGAAGTCTCAGTTCTGCAAATGTGAGGAAGTCATCTGGTTTGCATTATGGAGACCACTACATAGAACTCCAATTTTTGTTGACTTTTTTCCCCCTGGAAAAATTGTTGCTTTCTTCTGAGAAATTGTGGAGAAATAAATGAAAGCAGAGTAGGAGGAGATGTATGTGTGAGAGAGACTAACACAATGAGCATTTTCACAGCAGAGGCCGAATGAAAGGGAGATTTGTTGCACAGCTGATCTGAAATCACTCCAGATTTTGATGCCAGACTTTGAAGGTTACATTTTATATTCAGAAATTAGTGACTTCTTTCTTAATCTGTGATGGAAACATAGTTTGATCCTATCCATAGATGCTGCTGATAAACCCTCTAAGCATTTGAGACATTTATATTGAAGAGATATTTGCTTGAGACTGTTACAGGAAAGCCCTAATATGAGTTGAGCATTTGGAGCTGATCTCACAAACATTGTCTAGAGCTTTTTTCTTCCCCTTTTCACTAACAATGTCAGATGAAACAAGGTCAAGCAGGTTATCAAAAGGTTGCAGTACAGTGAACCTCTTACAATGGTGGCCATTATGTTACCTGCTGTGAACAAGTGGAAAAGCATAAATATGAGAAAGGCTGGTCTTGAAAGCACTGGTATTAGGATGCTTGAGAGCTTGAGAGCTTCTCTATATAGTGTAAATTTGTGTCTTATTGAAAAAAACCTGGCAGCTTAGATGTACTCTACAGCAGTTCTCCTTCTCAGGCCACAATTCCACAATGCTTTCTAGAATCTATTTTTATTTAATTTCTCCTTCTGAACATGTGTTTTTTGTCTTGACCAAGACTACTGCTCTTGTCCTGCCTCATATTTTCTGTGATGGCCCTGATTTCATCCTTGTTCTGTTAGCTGCTCACATCCCAGTAAGCTGATGCCTACTGCAGCATCCAAGTCAAAAACATCAGCATTACAGTGAAATACTCAATCATTCCAAAATAAAGTATTTGCTTCTGAAATTTGCTTTTTCTCTTTTCCTTTTATGTTTGTCTTTCTTTGATGTTGGTGGCCAAAACCTATCTTGTGTCTGTAATTAACATGACTCATTTATAGTACTCTTCTTCTTCTCACTTCCTTGGAAGCCACATTTGGACAGACTTTAAGCAGATCTTATTTTCTAAGGATACTCTTTAGCTTTTAATATTTTCTTTGAAATGCTGTAAAAGACAAGTTCAGTCAAATAACCTGATGGGCTGGAACAATATTTAATAGTGACTCTTTTCTATGTGTTTTCCTTTAATGAGAATCATTAAACTTTTGGGTAAAGTACTAAAGTTGTCACTAAACTGATGCATTGATTCTCTATGGGAAATCTAGAGATTTCTTTCCAGCTCAATATTTTTAGATTTCCAAGTACACTGTATTAGGCATGTGAGCAGTAGAGATGTTAATTGAAGGTCTCATGCCTCTGAATACACCACAATTCACACAATTCACGAGCAGCTCAACATTTCAGCAGTAAAGATTTAGTACTCATTATTTACACATATTAATAGAAAGCTGATTCAGATCAGAAGGTTCAAGGACATTTTGAAAACTGCTTAAAAATGTGATACTGTGAAAAAAAAATAGTTGAATATTAGATAACACAAATTTATTGAATGAGAAATTTAAACATTGACATAATAACATGAAACTTGGCAAATTAAACTGAACACTTGCACAGAAATTGTAGCTCATCTGTTTTCATATAATGAAATTCTATGCAGTGATTTATCTGCAAATGTCTCCACAAAAATGCAGCTCCAGTTATAAGTCCTACTTTTGGTTTTAGCTAAAATGCCATATTAGGTGGAGAACAGAAGGAAGTATTTTGTTTGGGATCATGTATGCAGCTGTTTTGGTAGCAAGCAGACTTATATCAGCAAAAAGCAACCTCTGTGTATGGTTTCTAGTGACTTCCTTTGGGCTGAAACATCAGCCTGACCTCTCAAGGGCCAGGTTCTGCCATGTTTATTATCACTGAGTACTGTGTATCCTGTCCCCAGCAGTGTGGTCAGAGGATGCTGATGACTAGGAGAGAGAAGTAGCCATGTGTATTCAGGCCAGCAACCAAGGTAGAGTTACTAAATCCTACATCCTAGTTGATATTCTCAAGAACAGTCATCACTAACAGTTGTCTCTAAATTCACTAGAGTTTACAATTGCTTAACAGCTACTGGAGATCATGCCATGTAAATTTAACTGGCAAAAAAGGCCTTCAGAAACCTAAAGTTAGGTACTTATAAATAAAAAATCTGACAGTGAAAATCATTTTGATCCAGGATACATTCTGGTAAATCTGAACATCTTCTTACATATATATTACCTTTTCTTGTTGCTTAGTATGTATTGCAAAGAAAAGAAAATAGCTAGTTTATTTCCAAATATTAAATAATGCCTTTTCTATTTGGACTCTTTAAAAAAATATTATCTTTTTCATGGCTTTGGAGATCAGCTTTCTGTGTCTTAACTTTAGAAAGTGAATAATCAATTGTTTAAATGAGCCTGCTGCTCACATGTGTTGTTTGTTTTAGCTTTTTTTCCAGGGGAAAAAAAGTGAATAGTTTCATTTTTCACTTGCAAGGAACAAGAGGGTTTTCAGTGCATTAGGCTGTGTGGCCTTCTTACCATTTTTTGTAACAAAAACACAATAGCAGGAAGAAAAAAAAGTGAAAATTAATTTTAATTATGAACTCGACTTCAGAATTTCTACTCAAGTGTATGAATGTTCTTAAAGGGCCAGATGTAAGTAAATATTCTACCTTAGTACACGTATTTTTATACAGTTTGTTAGTGTGTATATGGCAGGAAACAAAGAGGAGGACATTGGTTATCAGAAAGGAAAGAGCATTTTAATATTGCTTCTTGAAATTTTGAATCCATAAGTGTTCCCTACAAACAGGTCGTATTATCAACTGCTTATTGGCTCAACATAACAGTGACAAAATTGCAGCTGCAGAAGCTATCCTGGTTTTGCTGTGGCATATTACTGTCAACAGAGGCGATGGAAAGATCTCTCCTGAATTAGTGCTGCTGATGGCAGTGTCAGCTCTGGTCGTTGCTAAACCTACATCTGGACTGTCCAAGTCTTGCAGAGTTGATGAACTTAAACCATGTAGAAACTGAAGTTAAAGGCACCACTAACAGGCACTAAGTGAAGCTCCAGCCATGACCAGTGTCGGTTGTACTCCATAGTAGAACAGGCAATATCCAGTTTGCCATCTTCTACACTGATTTGCTTAATCAACAAAATATGTGAAGACCATTCAGTTATATTCTTTCCCACTTACCTTTACTAATGGAAAAATATTGTGATTAGTGAGCAATACATTTTCGACATTGTGGATTTGATTTTTTGCTGTCCTCTAACTTTATAGTGAGGGTTGATGTCCTCACGTTTTTCTGCACTTGAAGCCAAGGTCAGATAAACTTTCTGGTTTATTTCCTGTCTGGTTTTGAGGTGTCAGGGAATCCTGATTGCTGTGAAATGAGGGTAAGGTGAGGCAGTTATCTGAACAGCAGAACAAATCTGATCGTTGAAAGTTCTAACAGGCAGCTCCAGGTATAAATCACAGAAGAAACATGAGCCAGTAATCCAAAAAGTCTGCAGAAGAACCAGTAAGTTTCAGAAAAAAGACTTTGTAGAGAGCTTTTGTCTGATGACCTCTGATTCCCAGCTATGTCGGGAATAGTCTAGGTGGGATCTGGGTGAGGAGTTGAAAAGACCCGTCGCCTGACTTTTAGGTGAGAATACTAAAACAGGCAATAGAGACATAGTATCTGCCTTGGGCGAATGCATCTCTTGGAAGGATTACATTTAAACTGTTTAAAACCTCCTTTAGAAACACTGAATTCATCATTGTGAAGTGGAATAAACCTTCTAAACTGCTTGTTTTCCACTGAAAGTACAAACAAAATTGTTCATTTTTGTACCTTCATTAAATGCACTTATTTTGGAAATCAACATCCTCCTGAGATATCAAATGTACAGATGCCACTTACGTGACAAAGTAGATAAGTAAAAGGTATTTTTTCTACCATAGTTTCATATGCTCAAGTTTCCCTGTTTTAAGGAGGAATGGTGATGGCTTCTGTTTGTTTCTTTTGCATTCAATATATATTTGGGGAAGGAATTTTTTCTGGTTTTGCTGACACATAATCCTTGCAAAAGCTGTGTTCTACAAAGTATGAATTGACTAAGAAAAAATTTCCAAACCCTCATGCAGAAAAACAAATTATTCATTTTATTAGTAATCATACTGACTCTTTTCTGACATTCAACTTCAAATTTAGTTTCCTGTTGATTTGTTTGTGCAACTACTTCTATTATTTTGTCAGCTGCTTTCAAGTATGGTATGTATTATCTAACATTATAACCAGTGAAATATAGGAAAAAAATTACATTTTCTGTTCTTCCTTCTCACTTTCTTTCAGAGAAAAGTTAACTTAAAAAATAAGTACGATTTTCACCTTCTTGGTTTTGCCTTAAACTGCAGAACTGGTGAGCTATGCAAATCCAGCCTCCTGCTGAAGGCACTGTTCTCCCTTCCTTCCTGTTTGAGTGGTTGGGTTTGTTCCAGTGAAAATCAAGGCACACTGAAGAAAAATTTGTACCCTGACCTTATCCTGATGTGTAGTCAGGACACAGACAAAATATGTGCTAACACAAACAAGTTTAGAAATTCAGCTGAATCACACTTAATTTAGACATTCACAGCCAGACAGTAAATATGCTTAATACATGTCCTTATGAAACACGTGATGTCCTATTACCTGAAAAAACTTGAATGGCTATTTATGAAACTGTGTGAGTAATGCAGCCTCCTAAGGACAGCAGTACTCTCTGGCAATGTCCTGGGGCTGTTTGGTATTGCAGAGTTGTTCTCAGTTGGGTGAGGATTGCTTAGGTAGCTCCACCAGGGAACAAAATTAAAGTACTGCAACCCCACAATTTTAATGAAAGCCAATGCTGAGAAACGGGGAACCATAATTGGTTTCTCATCAGTCTACCACCTCTCTTTTGCTACCTCTGCTCCACCCCTCTCTGTATAAAGATTACAATGTTAAAAAAATAAAAATTAAAAATTAAAAACGAGAAAAAAATTAAAAAGAAAAGAAAAAAATAATCAAAAGACTGACTATTCCTGTCTTCCTTTTTGCAAGCAATTAAATATCTTTTTTTGTGAGGGCAAATGAGCTCAAGCCATGAAAGTTGTTAGTTAAGTACAAGGTCTGCACAGAAAAATGCTGGTCTCTAACTTTGTATGTTTTTATATCTCTTGTAAACATGACATTTATAAGTGGTACTGATAGAAACCCCATACTAAGTTCATGATCTTGAAACATAATTGCCTTTTACTGTAAACAGCTCCATGTGATGACTCTGAAGGGAAAAAGAGTTGAACACAAAATATATCTCTCAATCTGTCCCAAAGTATGTATATAAAAAGCCTAAAAATAGTGTATGACAAACAATGAAGAAATCATGCAATGTGATAAGATACCATGATGGAAATATCTAGATAAATTGCATTATATAGGATAGACATTCCTTTCTAAAAAGAAAGAATGTCTGGGAGACTTAGACGTCTAATAAGTATTTTCATTTTTTCTTGATTTACTGTTGTTTTATTTGGTAAAGTTTTGGGATCTCCTTTACCTGTTGTACCCTGGTATTAAAAACTAGGCTGGTGAGATTAATTTATTAGATGTCAAGGAGACTTATACCCAGAGTTATTACTGGTTTTTTACCTTGAAACCATACCCTTTGTTAATAGAAAACTTCTATGAGCAATAAAAGTTTAGACTTCTTTAGCAATCTTAATGACTTTTTCATTCATTTCCTTTCAAGCAGTTTATCTGTGAAACATTTTTGTCTCACATTTTAGTCATACATTGCAAAGGGAATTACAGTAATTTCACTACTATAAGGCACACCGGATTGTAAGGCGCACCTCCGAGAGTTGGCAAATTTCACAACTTTGTACATTATATAAGGTGCACCGGACTATAAGGCCCACTTTTTTGTTTTTTTCAGTGAGGACCTGCACCGTGCACAACAAAGTAACGAATTAGTAACAGAATCGCACAAATTTGGAAACATTTTAACAGATTGGTGTAGCCTTTAAATGCAGCCCCAGGTACCGCCCCCAGCACGGGCGGGCCCTGGCACTCCTGCCCGCCCCTGGCACTGGCTGGCGCGGCTCGGGGCTGCCACGGTTTGGGGTGGCTTGGGACTGACCGCAGTTTGGGGCGGCTCGGGGCTGGTTTACTGGCAGGTGCTCTATCTGCAAACATTTTTCACAGATCAGCACAACCTTTAAATGCAGTCCCAGGCTCCCTCCCTGTACCACAATTCCTGGCACTCTCGCCGCAGCTCCCACGGGTCCTGGCTGCCCTCACGTGGTCGCGGCTCCTGCGGGTCCTGGCTCCCTCCCCACAGCTGCAGCTCCCGTGGATCCTGGCTCTGCTCGCAGCTTGCACTTCCGGGTTGTCAAATTTCGCAACTTTGTACATTATATAAGGCGCACCAGACTATAAGGTGCATTTCTGGGTTAGGGCCAAAATTTTAGTCAAAAGGGTGCACCTTATAGTCATGAAATTACTGTATGTATTCTTTTCTAACTGTTTCACCTCTGCTTAGGCTAGCTTTACTTTTATCATCTTAAGCTTACTGATATGAGGAAAACCTTTCTATATCTAATGAGAAGGCTGATGATTCCTACTATTTATTTAAACAACATATTAGAGAGAGATAATGAAAAATTCTCCAAGATTTTCTGATAAGGAGAAAAGGATGAACAGTACTTTGGTTCATCCCAGTGGAAATATTGATATTTAGAGAGCTCTATGTGCAATAAATGTAGAAGATAGAAAAATCTCTTACATTAAAACATTAAAACCTTTAAAATTGAAAAAAAAACCTGCTTTACACAGATTTTTCTGTGGCTGGTCACATCAGAGGAGTTGTTTGTCCATCTCTATCTCTTTTAGGCCCCTCCACACCCATTTATTCTCATAAAATAAAAACAAAAAGCAACCTAAATTAATAGGAAGGACTGGCAAAATATGGAAGGGCAGAGGTCGTTCTGGGTATCTTGTGAGAAACTAGGTAAGAAAAAGGACTCCTTCAAGTGTCTTGGGCTTCAAAAATGAATCAAAACTGTTGTCTTGATGTAAGGTCTGTTTTAGTCCTTGCCACTAAGATGCCTGAATGCATGGTCACTGCTTAGAAGAAAACACCTTACTGGGTGACAGTAAGGCAGTGATATCTGAGTTGCCACAGTCTTTCCCTATAAATAGCATAATTGACTACTCATTATCAGATGACTCCAAATGATATTCAAAATCAAAGTTGACTTTAAATGATGACTTGTGGTCACCAGACATATCTGATGTGGCCTGTCCTTTTATCTCTTCCTGTCTCTTCTACAGAATTCTTCCTGTTATACATTTTTCCCCATTTTTTTACACACTCATTTGCTGGTGAAATTTCTCATTACTATTTTATTTTTGTTGGTATTTTGGTTAGGATGTTATAACATCCATACTCAATTCATTGTTTATATAAAAGGGTCTTTTTTAAACACAAGTAAAAATTGTTCCTTGCATAATTTACATATTTACAGAACAGAAGAAAAAACTAGACATTAATATTTCTGCTGATGAAACTGTATGTAGACTGCTAGTGAAAAACATTGCTGTGACAGCACTCAGTGTTTAGTTAAAAGCCCCCAAATTGTTTTGCTAATGGTCTTGCTATCCACAAGGGATCTCATATGCCAGAAAATAATTGTTCCCCCCTTTCCTTTTTTAATGATGGCCTCTTATATGAATATGCCCCCTAATCAGAAAAGCTTTTAGACAGATTAAATTGGATTCTGATTACAACTGGAGAGGCTGCTAAAACTTCCATAGAAGTTCTTATTTATGTTTGGAGTACTGTGACTGGGCATAGACCTGCTGTGTCTGTGGGGTTCTGGGTTCCAGGGATCCCACCTCTGCCACATCAGCAGCTTTCAGATTTTAAAAACTGTTAGCACAGGTAGAAATAGACTCAGCAGGATTAACAACCTGAGAATTTACCCAGCTTCTTGAGTGTATTTTGCCACCAGTACTGATTTCCATACTGTGTCTCACAATGCCAAATTTTGTAGCTCCAAACCCAATTCATAAATGTCTTCAAGTGAATTTTCTTTATATAAAAAGGCTGAGAATTGTTTTTAAGTTTGCTTGCTTTTCCTTGTGTACAATTGTCCTTGCTTCAGGAAGGATCATGTTTGCTATGGGGTTTCCTATGGAGCACTTTGCTATGGGGTACGTTCCCCTAAATTACTTGGAATGTTGATAACCATCTGTAGGGAAGATAGAAGAACTCCAAAATATTTTTAATATTATTTTAAAAAATAACACAGTGCTGTTGTTTGTTAAGAAGAAAGATGGAGTCTTTATGCAATAATTCCTAATCTCTTCATTCAATTAAAATTCAGAAGCCCACATATTTAATAATGTAAACTATGCTCATCTCAAAATGCTGTTTTCAGAGCTCAAAAATATTATCCTGACTGTAGGGACATGGTTTCCCTTTTAAAGAGTTTCTTTATTTTAAAGAAACATTGATTTTAGAATCAAGATAAAAAATACTTAAATATCAATGGCTTTTCTAAAGGAAAACTGCAAAATCTATATTTAAAATCTTGATGGTCAACTGAAAATCTACTTGTAACCAAATCCATTACTATTACACATGTTCACAGAGATCATCTAAACAGTTGAAAGAAGAGACAGTTCTCTGAGAAAAAAAGGTTCTCTAATAATAAACAGGTAGCATAAAGGTTCTTTGACTTTCTGAGAATCAGTTCTGAAGGATTGTGAAGAAGGAATGGAGCAGAAATTTCAAGATTCTTCCTATCTTCTGAATAACAGAAAAGAGTAATAAGATGTTTCTAGGAATGCAATACTGAGTAAAAAGAAAGATTGGTATTTTTGGACCACTTTCAACAAGAAGAAGAAGCTGTGAAATCTAGAAGGTCTCCCCATCCTGATCAGGACAGTGTTAACTTATTTGCAAGAAGAGAGTGTGGAAAGCAAGTAAAATATAAAAATTACTTTGCATCAAGATATGAAGAAGAAAATTAATTGAAGCACTGTATGAAATAAAATAAATAAATCCTGGAATATCTATACTAACATAAATAATCTTGGCAACAATAAAAAATATTACAATTTTAGTTAAGTCTTGAGTAATTTTTATTATCATGATATCATTAACATTTTCTTGAAAGATTAGAGAAATAAAATCACTCTTTCCAAAGTATCTAAGGAGGATGGCAGCACAATGTGTTAAAAAAGGTACCTTCTGGCTATATCTATACTAATAAACTCAACAACACTGGGAAATTTTATTGCATGTTGGGACTTCATTGTCCATACTGCTAAAAGCTAAGAAAAGTCTATGGCATGGTTTTGGCCTTAACCAACCAGTACTTTTCCAAACAATTCCCTGGCACATTATGGGTGTTAACATTGGGCCTGGGACCATTCCAAGTAAATAGTTTGTATTTGGTTATCCTGTTTGGAGATTAAAACAAATTAATAACAAGAATATCGGGCCCTAGGAATAGGACGGAGGGCAGGAAAAAATAGACTTCATTGTTGCTTTTTTTCAAACGGAGCAATACTCAGTTTAATAAAACTCTCGTTCTCTTGCTGTTAAAATGCAAAAAATTATAAATTTCTTTCATATCACAAGAATATCTCTGAGAATAACTTTTATTAGACTCATATTGATACACAAGAGAAAATTATCAAAAAACTTGTGCTAATTTAATAATGACTTTTTTGGTAAAATGAGATCTTTTTTAAAACTTACAGGATATATATACATTGATACAAGCTTCTCCCAAGCTATCAGGGAGGATACCTTTAAAGATTAAATGCAAATAGTTGCATAATAAACATCATAAATTATCTAATAAATCAACTGGGAAAGAATAAATTGAAAAAAATGTGAATGACAACTGAGAGAATTTAAAGAATGCTTCACTGAGTGAGACAAAACAATAATCACACAGTCAAGAATTAATCAACCCCTAAGCTGACCCCTAAGTTTTAATTTCTAAAGGGCAATGATGAAAACAAAAGAAGCTGATGTGAGTGAATAAACAAAACTGAATATAAACCATAGAAAACTGAGAAGGGAAGCAAATGTACAGAAGACATACCCATCAAAGTTTAAGTACAGCATGAAAGGATATTTTAACTGTTCCTGTCCAGATCAGCATGAGTGGGTGTGGTCAAGAACCTAATGTTATTAAATACCATCTTACATCATTGCCAAGGGCCAGGGGAAAGGGAATCTTTCCCTTCTATAAAGAAAGGATGCTCTTTTTTATGCCAGAGGAAAGCCTGGCAAGCAAAAGCTCTGTCCACCACTGTTTTTCATTGTCCCAGGACTGTTGAGCATTTTGCATGTAAATCATACTCTCTTTGTAGATTTTTGTTATTAATACTGGCGCTGTTATTGCTTGCTTTATCATAGTATTTCTGTTTCCAGCAAATTGTTCTTATCTCAACCTATGATTACTCCCTTTTTTGTTCCCCACCAGACGGGGGAGTGGGGGGAGGGAAGCAGAGCATTTTGCAGTTTTCTTTCGTCTGGAAGTACTAAACTGGGGTTACCATTCCTAAACCACGATACAGCAAAAGGAAAAAGAGGCTATCAACAGGTGCCAGTGCATTTGTCAGAAGGGTAGAATTATTTGAAGTATTAAATTATTAGAAGTAGTAAATTATTAGAAGTAATAAAGCAACAGAATCAGAAATATTGAGTGAATGTATAATAAATATATTATTAGGGGGAAAATGCCAGATATAGTGTTTGTGGCAAACGTTACAGTAATTTCACGACCATAAGGCGCACCGGACTATAAGGTGCACCCGCTGGCAGCCAGCAAAATTCACAACATGTAGATCAGATAA